>CM076574.1:1414128652-1414436224 GCA_034641835.2 Pinus albicaulis | reverse complement strand
TATTTTAAGTCAGGCGTGTAATATCCCAAAATAGGGAAAATAAGTAGTATTGGGAATATCTTAATATATTCGAATTTTGGATTGCTCAGCAATGCATTCACAGCAAAATTCATTTTCAGAAATGTAAGCCATAGAAATGAAAATCATCACTTGGATCCATTAGATAAATCCATATATCATCTAATTCAAAGAGGATATCAGAAAGAAATGAAACTAGGTGAGGTAAACAGACCTCCCACACTAGTGTAGCTGAAAATGACTAAAAACCCCAGACATTGCTACACAGAAATAAGGCACAAAAGGGACTGCATATTCCTTTGAGGGTTTTAACTCAGAAAATAGGAGAAAAATTATATCTACTCATATATTAGTCAATAATTATTTAATAACTGAGATCTAGTCTCCTTTTACAAAATACAAGAGAACTCAGGAAGGGTTTCTTGTCAAACACTATGCATACAAAATGTGATATTTAGAAATTTACTGAATCACCACTACAACACTAAAGCATAAGAGTGTAGAATTTTTAAATATGTATGATATTCTATAGATCCCTCAAGGGCTCCCTCCCATGAAAGGATTAACCTCTCAATCACAAGGAAACATTGCAACGGAGCCACTAGACCATGCACTGAAGCTTCCTCCAAAACAATAATGCATTCCCTAGATGGAATAGCGCTGGGAATGTTAAGGAAATGTGTGGTCTACTACCACAGATCTTAAATAAGCTCTAGACCTCTCCAAACATGTCTCTCAAGTGAAGGAAACCTCCCTCCAAAGAGAAACTAGCTCAGAAAGAGGGATTCCAATCCCTTGCACTGCTGCACCCTACAACACTGCACAATCACCTACAGAAACTGTGCTGATGAAGTAGGTTGACGCTTGGCCTAAAAATTTGGTGTGGAAAATTAATGCAAGAACTCTCCCAAGAGGCTCCTCAAGGAAAGAGGTGGGATTCCTGCTCGGGAACACCCGATGCTAAACAGCAAGAGGAAGCAAAAGTATAAGAAAACATGAATAATAATATAAAACATGAAGAGTAATGCTACCATCCTCTTCCTTAAATAAAACATGAGTTTTATTTCCCTTTTCCCCACTCAATTAGGTCATCTCCATCCAAATATTCATCTCCCTCCAAAACTGTGTTATTCCTTCTTTGATTCCTCCTCCTCCACAACTACACGGTTGACTTAGTCAAAGTGGACTAAACCAACTTGATATTATCCCTATTCACACATGGAGGTGTTTTATTAAGTTGTAAATAGTTTCCCCTTTCACATTTGGATTGTTTTTATTCCTCCTTAGGATACTTATGGGCTTTTCTACCCATTTATTCACCGGTTAGAGCTGTTGCTAACTCTAATGTTCCATTTAGCTTATAGGCTAAAATTTGGGAACATTACAATACTCCCCCCCAAAATATTTGCTTGTCCTCAAGAAAATGCATAGGGAGAGAAAAAAATTTCCCCTTCTCCTCTTGTGGCCTCCCATCAATAGCCTCCACCACTGCATCAAGGTAATCTGCAATAAAACTGTCATCCAATGTTTCCCCCCAAGTGTGCAAAACCAAATGGTCTACATCAATCAAAGGTGGAAAGTGTGAATGGAAACCGGCTTGCTGTCCCATGGCCTCCAAAAATTCGGAGTGATGACCAACATGGTGAATGAGTGCCTCCCTCACCCATGCTATCATCCAAATGAAATGAGCCATCCTAGGTAGCTCATCAAAAGAATCATCAACCCCAGTTTTATACAATGTGTTGGGGTTGCATGGAGAGATTGGATCCTGCCATCCAAATGGTTCCTCTCTTCATTTATGGTAAACATGGGGCTGCCTCTGTCCTTGGGCTGAAATGACATGACCTACAAGAATGGCCCAATTTCCCCCATCAAACAATTCAGCCATGAAGTGCCTCCTCAAGTTATTCAAGTGGTTCCTCCCACAAGAAGGGAAAAAGTGTGATATGGCAATCATGGTTTGCCCATGGTTCCTCCTGAAATGTACAACATGTAAAGTGGGAAGAATCATGCTCCCAATGGGAATCTTCAATCTCAAGCCCACTCTCCAACCAAAGCTTCCCATGAACATAAACATATCAGCAATATATGGAAGCAAAGTACAATGAGAACAAGTTGCCAAGTGACAACCGGAGAGTGAATCATAGTTCCACTCATGGAACTAGTGCAGTGCATCCTTTCTCTGTATCAAAATAAGAAATAAAAATTTCTTTACCAACCACTTAATTTCTGCCACATTCATCTCATAAGATGAAAACATGAAGTTAAAATATGGTGTCAATGGAGCACACCAAGAATCATGTGGCTTCCCCCACAAACCACCAAAAAGATAGCCAAAATCAATGCTACAGGTAGTTGCAAGTACATCATTATATAATTTTCAAGAAGAGATAATTATTCTTGATAAATCATGTTGTTGAAACAAGGAAAAGAAGTACAATACAAAATGTGAAATTATACCTCCTCCATCATGTACTTGAGATCTTGAGCTGAAATGGCTCAACTGGAATTTCTCCCTCACCTCCAATGAGTAGGGAAGTGGCTGTGAAAACCTATCTATCACCATTTAGGCTATGAATCTCTCCATATGCTGAAATATGTCATGCTGGATGCCCTCCCAAGTGAACTCCTCTTCTAAAGAAAGGTATGCATCATAATGCATGGAAAAAAAGTCCTCATGTGCTGCAAGTAGAAACTTCTCCTTGAGACTAGAAGCTCTAGTCAAGAAGACTCTGCCATGTGAATAGATGACCACATCATCCACCATATACTCATTATCTCTATCTAGGTCATCGAGAATCATGCATGCACCAAGATCCTTGGAGTACTCTACTAGGAGCTGAGATCTCTGATAAGGATCAATCCTCCTAAGAGACAACACTGGTGATCTGGCATGTGAAGCTCTCCTCATGCTGCTGCCTGCTACTTTGACATCCCCCATGCCAAATTTTTCCTCCAAACTCTCCACCTCTCCAAATTCCAAGAGTGGTGAATCCAAAGACAAGATGTCTTCCATCAACTCTAGATCAGGTGGCCTCCCAGGTGGAATGCCTCCATGTAGTGAGACATCAATGTCAAGAGTAGACTACACATATGGTTGGGAAACCTTGCCCCTGGCCTTATAGTCCAAATCAGTCTACCTCTTCCTCACATTAGCTTTCTGAAATAGAGAAGGGTGTGTGCCTCTCATCAAGTGAAGTTGCTCTTCCTCCCTACCTCCTCCTTCCAGCTGCAATGTTGCACAATCATGCTGCTTACTGATTGTGCTTGGACCTCCATGTATGAGATCCTGGGAAACTTCTTGTGAGGATACAAGAATCCCTCCTATTGGAGCATGTGCTCCTCCTCCCTCTGCATGAGGTATTGGATGTGCTCTAGATGTGATAGTGTTTCTGCCCTCAACTCCATCAATGTGTGTGGGAAACATCTCAACAATTAGATCCTCTGGTGAAAAAGAGATCCCCATGCCCTCTTGTTTAGGAATATGAACTAAAGGTTTTGCCTCCGGAAATGTGTAATGCAAGATGTCAGCTTCTCCCATGGTTTTCTTAAGTGGAGTTTCCTCCATCACAACAAAGGTTTTGTTCTCTCAAGTTTTCCTTGCTCATGTGTCTTAGGAATTTTTTCACCAAACCTCCCCACCAATGTTTCTATGAATCTTGCATAAGAGGAAGTGTTTGCATTTTTTAAGGAAAAAGATTCAAAAATCCACCATGCATGGGCCTTACCTCTGAAATGTAGCACTGCAACTCTAATGACCTCTTCTTCAGAAATATGGTGCTGCTGAAAATGGGAGTCTAGCTCCTTCACCCAAGCTCCTGCTAAATATGTGGGTGAGCCTCCAAAAGTAGATAGAAGAAATATATCTGCATCCTGCTACTTGCTCCCCTCCACTTGGATCTTGCAAAACTCCTGGAAATCAGTGTAATATATAAACCTCTCAGTTTGAGATTCATACTCGTGCAAAAAGTCACTAAGAGTTCTCCTCTTAGGCATTCTTCCCCCTCTCATCCATCTCAGGATAGATCTGGGCACTTGATTGCGATGTGCATCATGGTGTGTAGCTGCATGATCACACTCACCATGTGAAAATCTAGATTTTGCTCTAGATCCAACTTCCTTTGGAGATCTCATCTCCCTTCTAATCCTCTTCATCTCTCCTTGAAAGCTTTGCATAGATTTTGGAAGAAGCTTTATAAGCCTGTCTTCCTTTCTCCCTTCACATACTGAAGCCTTCTTATTTATGTCCATCTCTTCTTCTCTTTGAAGTATAATGGCCTGAGATCCACAGGCTGAGCCAAGATTTCAGATTTGATACCACTATAATATCCCACAATAGGGAAAATAAGCAGTATTGGGAATATCTTAAGATATTCCAATTTTGGACTACTCAACAATGCATTCACAGAAAAACACATTTTCATAAATGTAAGCCAAAGAAATGAAAATAATCACTTTGATCCATTAGATACATCCATCTATCATCTAATTACAAGAGGAGATCAGAAAGAAATGAAACTAGGTGAGGTAAACAGACCTCCCACACTAGTGTAGCTGAAAATGACTAAAAACCCCAGACACTGCTACACAGAAATAATGCAAAAAAGGGACTGCGCAGTCCTATGAGGGTTTTAACTCAGAAAATAGGATAACAAGTAGATATACTAATATATTATTCAATAATTCTTTAAGAACTGAGATCTAGTCTCCTTTTACAAAATACAGGAGAATCCCGGAAGGGTTTCTTATCAAACACTCTGCATACAAAATGTGATATTCAGAAATTTACTGAATCACCACTGGAAAACTGAAGCATAAGAATGTAGAAGGCTGAAATATGTCTGATCTTCTGTATATCCCTCAAGGGCTCCCTCCCATGAAAGGATGAACCTCTCAATCACAAGGAAACACTGCAACGAAGCCACTAGACCATGCACTGAAGCTGCCTCCAAAAATATAACACATTCCCTAGCTGGAAAAGTGTTGGGAATGTTAGGTAAATGTGTGGTCTACTACCACAGATCTGAAATAAGCTCTATACCTCTCCAAACAAGTCTCTCAAGTGAAGGAAACCTCCCTCCAAAGAGAAACTAGCTCAGAAAGAGGGATTCCAATCCCTTCCACTATTGCACCCTGCAACACTACACAATCACCTGTAGAAACTGTGTTGATGAAGTAGGCTGAAGCTTGGTTTGAAAACCTAGTGTGGAAAATGAATGCAAGAACTCTCCCAAGAGGCTCCTCAAGGAAATAGGTGGGATTCCCGCTCGGGAACACCCGGTGCTAAACAACACTACTACTCTGCTAAAAAGCAAGAGGAAGAAAAAGTCTAAGTAGACAAGAATAATAATATAAAACATGAAGAGTAATGCTGCCATCCTCTTTCTTATATAAAACATGAGTTTTCTTTCCCTTGGCCCCACTCAATTAGGTCATCTCCATCCAAAGATTCATCTCCCTCTAAAACTGTGTTATTCCTTCTTTGATTCCTCCTCCTCCACAACTACGTTGTTGACTTAGTCAAAGTGGACTGAACCAACTTGATATTATCCGTGTTCACACATGGAGGTGTTTTATTAAGCTGTAAATAGTGTCCCCTTTCACACTTGGAGTGTTTTTATTCCTCCTTAGGAGACTTATGGGCTTTTCTACCCATTTATTCACCGGTTAGAGCTGTTGCTAACTCTAATGTTCCATTTAGCTTGAAGGCTAAAATTTGGGAACATTACAAGGTGCATCTAGTATGAAATATTATGAAACATGGTCCACAGAGGTGTTGAGGTTTGGAGCCTTCAATGAGGGAGTCTAACATTCCTTCCAGTGGTAGTTGGTAAATCATTTCAAGGGGTTGGAGCTCCTTTCCAGTGGGTGTCGATAAACGAGATCAAGAGATTGGAGCTCCCTTCCAGTGGGTGTTGGAGAACGAGAGAATGTTGTAACCTTTTGTAGGTGGGTGCCTACATACTAGTATGATTCTACACAAGTACAATATTGTAAGATTTTTTCCTTTATAATAAAAGAAGAAGACAAAGACAATAATAAAGGTGGTTTTCTCCCACATTAGGTTTCCACGTAAAAATCCTAGTATCCTCAAGTGTTATTATGTTTCTTATGTGTGATGGTTTATTCTATTATTAATTCTCATGGTTATTGTTTAATTAAAGGCTAATGGAGTAATAATACATTAGTTAAAATATAACAAATGATGAAATATATGAAAAGTTACTTATCTGGATATATTTTTTTTTCCTTTACTAAAGTCATGTACATACATTGGTTTACTAAATGAAAAATGTGAACATAAATCTAAATAAGAAATGAAAATTTTAACTGAGTTTAAAATACTGATTCACCCCCCCCCAGTATTTTTCCCAACACTATGTATCGGTAGTGATCAATTATGCCTCACACAAGCTCTAAATAAGCCAATCATGATGTGCATTCTTTATCCTGTGCTCCATAGAGGCAAAAACAACACCATCCAACATAGATATAGGAGCCATAGGGATGCATATGGAGCATAAAAACCAACAACATAAATTTATAACTATCATACATCAAATAAACATGCGACCATACTCATTTTCAATAGCTAAAGCAAGTGAAATAGATACATCAATATCATCTCATCTACATAAACAACGTTATCGATGAAACGGGAACTATTACCTCATAACGGGAACTCTAGCCCAAAAAGACTCAAAAAAACATGAAAAAACACCCCCAAAACAAGAAGTGTGTATTCCACAACACATTTGTTTTTTTCTCAAGGTCAAATTTCACCTTTTTATAAAATTATGCTAAAAATAAAATTGTTTCTTGAAAAAATGATTGAAAAAACACCCTCAAAACAAAACGAGTTGATGCTGGAATAACAAAAAAAAAAACATTGTGTCACACTTTTGACACATTGTAACAATGGAATTAAAGAAAACATATTAGGACATTGAAAAATCGTAAAATTATAATTTTTTTGATAGATTATGTTAAGTACAAACAAAATCATGTCTGAAGGGCTTATCATTTCGAACAATTTTTATCCATGTTGCTAAACATAAAATATCTCGACTCTAAACAACCCTAAAATTGTAATTATTTTCAACCATAACATTAAAGATAAAATTTCACGGCGCATAAAAACCTTAATGACAAGTTGTAAATCTAAAGTTTTTAAATCTCAAGTTTTCAAGATACTTGAACCATGAAATTATGGAGAAATTATATGACTTGAACAATTTTTAAAAATGAACAAGTAAATGAAAAATTTATTATTCATATATTTGTTTGTTTATATATAAAAACATATATATATATATATATATTTTTTTTTTTTTCTATATTTTAAATTATAATTGTTTTAGTTTTAAAAAAATAAGAATTAAAAATAAAAATCTTCTTATATATGTTTGTTTATATTTTAAAACATATTTTAAATTTTATTTTTTTATTGTTTTTTTATATTTTAAATAACAATTGTTTTAATTTAAAAAATAAATTAAAATTAAAAAATAAATTTTTTTATTTGTTTGTTTATTTTTTAAACATATTTTTTAATTTGTTTTTATTGTTTTTTTATATTTTAAAATTTTAATTGAATAGTTTATTTTTATTTTTATTTTTTAAACAATACAATTTTTTTATTATAATAGTTTTTGTTTAAAAAAAAATTAAATTTTTTAAATAGTTTTTGTTTGGAAAAGAATAAAATAAAATAAAAATTAATTTGTAGCCTGCTGGGGGCCGGAGGCAGGCTGTGTAGCCCTCGATGGCGCTGCCCGGCTGGCCTCTGCCCCCCTGCTGGGCGGAGGGCGATTCCGAGAATCACCCCCGGTTGGGCGGAGGGTGATTCTCGAAATTGCCCTCCACCTAGCTTGGGGTGATTCTTGGAATCGCCCTCCGCCTAGCTGGGGGTGATTCTTGGAATCGCCTTCCGTCTAGCCGGGGGCTGGAGGCAGGTCGGGTGGCACCATTGAGGGCTTCTCAACCTGTCTCCAGCCCCCGGCTTGGCGGAGGCAGGTTGGGCAGCCCTCGATGCCGCCACCCGGCTGGCCTCCGGCCCCTGGCTGGGCAGAGGGAGATTCTCAGAATCACCCTCTACCCGGTCGGGCAGCATCGTCGGGAGCTGCCTAGCCTGCCTCCAGCCCCCAGCTGGGCAGAGGTAGGTTGGGCAGCCCTCGATGGTGTCGCCCAGCCTGCCTCCGGCCCTCGGCTGGGCGGAGGGAAATTTCGAGAATATCCCCCGGCTGGGCGGAGGGTGATTATGAGAATCATCCCTGGCTGGGCGGAGGGCGATTATGAGAATCACCCCTGGCTGGGCGAAGGGTGATTCTGATAATCACCCTCGGCTAGGCAGAGGTCGATTCCGAGAATCACCCTTGGCTGAGTGGAGGGTGATTCCGAGAATCACCCTCCACCTAGCTAGGGTTGATTCTTGGAATCACTCTCTGCCCAATCGGGGGTGATTCTTGGATCGCCCTCCGCTCAAATGGGGGTGATTCTCAGAATTGCCCTCCGCCCAGCCAGGGGTCGGAGGCAGGCCGGGCAGTGCCATCGAGGGCTACCCAGCCTGCATGCGACACGCGATTGGGTGGAGGGAAATTCTCGGAATTTCCCTTCACCCAGCCAGGGGCTGGAGGCAGGCTGGGTAGCCCTCGATGTTGCTGTCCGGCTGGCCTCCGGCCCCCAACCGAGCAGAGGGTGATTCCAAGAGGCCCCCAGCTAGGCAGAGGATGATTTCGAGAATCGCCCTCTACCCAGCCGCAGGTCGGAGGCAGACTGGGTAGCCCTTAATGATGCCACCCGGCCTACCTCCAGCCCTCGGCTGGGTGGAGGGTGATTCCGAGAATCTCCCTTTGCCTAACCAGGGGCCGGAGGCTAGCCGGGTGGTGCCATCAAGGGCTGCCCAGCCGGGGGCCGGAGGCAGGCTGGGCAGCCCTCGATGGAGGCAAGCTGGGCAACCTTTGATGGTGCCGCCTGGCCTACCTCCGGCCCCCGGCAGGGCGGGGGGTGATTCCGAGAATCACCCCCAGTTGGGCAAAGTGCGATTCCAAGAATCACCCACGGCTAGGCGGAGGGCGATTTCGAGAATCGCCCCTGGCTAGGCAGAGGACGGCCAAGTGGCATCGTCAAGGGCTGCCCAGCCTGCCTCCGGCCCCCAGTTGGGTAGAGGGTGATTCTCAAAATTTCCCTCCACTCAGCCAGGGGCCAGACGCAAGCCGGGCGACACCGTCAAATGAAGGAGATTGTGTTTTGGATCTATTTTCAGGTTTAGGTAAGTTTTATTATACAAATTTAAATTTAAATATTTTATTTTTTACTTTTTATGTCTTTATACTAATTTTCTTACTTATTTTATACTTGATGATTAGGTACAACACTAGCATGTTGCCTACCAAAAGGAAGAAATTGCATTGCCATTGAGAAAGAGCTAGTGCAATGCAAATTTATTCAACAAAGAATTAACACTCTTGAATTCCTTCCAGATGTGAAGCAAGAAGTTGGTTTAAGGAAAGGGGATTTTAATGAATCACGTGTGGCAAAAAAAGCAAAGGAACCTCAACCACCATTATATGGAATGATTGGAAAGGGACACTTTGGAAGATTTGAAGACATGAAAGATCCATTTGAAGATGACAATGACCAAAATGAAGTAGAAAATGTTGCGGAAGAAGCCATCAATGATGTTCTAGATGATGTTGAACATGTATTGGTTGATATTGTTGAGGATCTTTAAGTTATGCTTGCAAAAAAAGATCATTTTTGAGATCTATTAATCATTTTTATTTGTAATGCTTAGACTTTGATATTTTATGAGAAGAATCCTTATTTTTTGCAAAAAACATGTGATTAGTATTATTTTTTTACATAAAATTCAATAAAAATGCTATTTTCTTAAGTTTTTTTGTTAAGATTTTCCCAAAATTAGTCTCTTTAAGATGTTTTTTTTTAACAAAAAGTCTCTAAAAGTGTATTTTTTGCATTCTATTTGTATTGAAAATTTGTATTTTTTTGTTATATCATTCAAAATATTGGTTTTTTAGCAACAATTATTTGATTTTCATTGAAAAATTAATTAGCAATACATAAACTTGTAGAAAATATAAACTTTATAATATTGACCCTTTTTTCATTTTTTATCTATGTGAAAAGATGAAGATGCCATTACAAATTTTTATTTTAAAAAAAAATATTTCTCTTCTTTTTAAAACACAAGTACATAAATGCACTAAAAAATAAACATCTCACGGAAGAAGAAGACATTAGAAAATGTATAGTGTCAAAATCAATCCTCTAAAAAAACGTTGGTGATGATACGCCACCACTATTCAAAATCAGCATAAAAAGCATCACAGAAAAAAATAAATAAATAAATAAATAAATAACAAAAAAAATTAAAGTGCCAAAAACATGCTCAAAAAAAAAAATTGATTCTGCATCACCACTTTTCAAAATCGGGTGTTTTTCTTGCTACGTCAAAAAGTAGGTACCAGTGTAGTTACCTATTTCATCGGTAACAGTGTTCATATTAATTGTGGCTTCTAATCACTTGAAATAATGCATGTCAATATCTCTCACAAAAAACATACACAACTTGTTCACATAAAGGAAATTTTTCATGAATTATAAAAAACCATCAATATGAAAATAATCAATTGCATGCTAATTGATACAAGTCTATGGAGACTCATATAAGTCATACAAACTCAAAGAATTTCTCCTCAATCTCTAATAGCGCCTGCAATGATCAATTTTAGATAAATTTATAACATGAGAAACATAGCAACCTCCTCAAAACAATATTTTTTTCTTATCATGCTAGCATGGACCGTGATTCCATCACTAAACCACTAAAAATTGGAATCATGTGAGATCCTCACCCTGCACATGTGTCATCTCTAAATAATATTCTGTGACAACAATTGTTAGTCATACAAAATCAGGACAACCACCTATAACATAGTTCTCATAAAAAATCTCTATTCTGGAAGCACCTTTCAAAATTTGTATGTAATCCATAATGAAAGCATATACTCCCACTGAGACCATTCAGGCTTTCATTTTTAGTGTGAGTGATTTGCTACTCCTTTCTTCTCCAAATTTTGAGGGGTTGATCTTTGGCATGCATATTCTTATTTTTCTTCGTAATTGTTTGGATTTGCATGACTTTCTCCCTTTCATTGGATTGCCTGAAACACATGGGAATCTTTCAATCCTTGGCATATGGCCCATGTTATCCCAAACATAGCATCTAATGTTCCCAAAAAATGGTGTAAACATTGAAAATTGAAGCAACAAATTCTCAATTTGATTTTTCCTTGATTAAATTGAGAAAACTTGAATTTCCACATTAGCAGACAACTTGGACGTAGTTAATTGAGGTGACATGACTCTTGTTACTCAGTTTCCTCAATAAATTTGAGTTTGAGGAATTAGATTTCAGTTAAGCATATGTGATTGCTAATTTGTAGCAATCAATGTCAGTTATTTCAAGTTATTTTCAGTTAAACTAGTTCTAATTATTGGAGGAATTAGTGGAAAGTTAGTTAAGCATTGAGACTTCAGTAAAACTCAGTGATCATCCAGTTAACTAATCAATCAACACAAAATATCTAGTGCATACAGATAATTCGAGTTCCCCATATATGGTGGAGATTCCAATGCAATGTAACATCAGTTGAGACTAGTATTGAGTGTATAGATGTTACATGTAGTCAAATGATCAACCTTGGGAATTGCATAATCAATTTGAAAAATTTACTACATAGCAGGGGCCTAGTTTCTCAAGAAATGAACAAGGAAATAGGGGCTCAAGAAGAGGCATAAATTGAGTAATTTTGGATCAGAGCTTCTTAGTGAGAAGATAGATAGGTTATTCACATGCAATTTGTGATTAGTTAAGAAAATAAATTGTAATGCATCTCTATTCATCAGATTAATGCAAGCGGACATTGGGTTTTTTAGGATATTTCTTTCCCCGAAAAAATATTATGTCCATGTGTGTTATTTATTATTGCATGTATGAGTTTATTCTTCTAAATTTTGAATTGATTTCAGCAGATCAGTAGAGTAGGTTTGTGTATTGTGATTTTGATTAAAACTTCATGTGTATTTTCAAATATACATCATGATTTATACATGGCATCAGAGTAGGATTCACATTAGAGCAATAATTTCAAAGATTTTTCTCAAAAGGATCGAATTTGCAGTTCAATGTAGCAGGATCTCTACAAAGTTGGGAAGATGACCATCAACAGGCTAAGGCTAGAGTATACCTTGGAAGTCAACTCTAATTTCATTGCATGGAAGGATCACATGGATACGGTGTTGGATGAAAATTGATTGCTATAATATGTCAAGGAAAACATTGAAAAACCATAAGAATTTTATTCCCAGAACATTTCTTAGTGGAAGAAATATGTAGCCAAGATGAGGAGAATAATCTTGGATGGAGTACGGGATCATGGTGTTTCAGATATCCATGAAAAAGGAAACTGTGTTCGCAATATGGAAAGAGAAAATAGAATTGTTCCAGAATAGTAGTGACCACATGAAGCTGGTACTCAAGGATAAACTTTGAAATATCAAGATATGGAGGAATAACACTATTTCCTAGTATCTGAGCAAGTTCAGACAAGTTTGTGATGAACTTGGTGGGGTTGATGTTAATGTTGAAAAATATGACTTGGTAAAGCTATCCCTTCAGGACATCCCAAGAGTTGGCATGGCTATCAAGATTCGGTGAACGGGAGGGAGAAACTACTAAATTGAGAAATTTTTTTATTTGTTTTGGTATAGTATTAAATAAGGCAGAATACGAGAGCTGGGAATTCATCCAAGGGAGAGAATGAGGAAAAATTTGCATTAGTTGGAAAGGGAAAGAAGGGAAAAGGGAAGAAATATAAATCCAAACCAGAATCTAGCCAAGGGGGAAAGAATAAAAATTTGTCCAAAATTAAATGCTTCCATTGTCATGAATTCAACCATTATGCCATGAAGTTTCCACATAAAAAGGCAAGAAAGAACACCTTAGGAGGAGCAGCAGGTGAAGCCTTGACTTAACAGTTGAAGATTGAATTTACCCTTATCTCATGCATGGACATCATAGTGATGGGGAGCGTGTGGTACTTGGACTCAGGTGCATCATTCCACATGCTAGGGTGTATATAGTCTTTCACTGACCTGGAAGACAAATATTTGCATATGCACATTATGTTGGGGGACGACGTAAGGTATAGCGAGAGTAGGGTTGGTACAGTTACCTTTCAAATCGAGTCAAGCTCCTCTCTCAGGCTCAAGGATTTCATGTTTTCTTTGAGCCTAAAGAAAAATCTCATCTCTATTGTATTTTTGGAAGACCATGGTTATCATGTGATCTTCAGCAAAGGAAAGGCATTTATAAGACACATAGCCATAGGAAAGGTGAAGAAAATCAGGGTCCAGGTGAAGAACCTGTAGAAGCTAGATGTTGAATATTTTGTTGCATTAGGCACTAAGGTTGAGAAGGCGCAGAGCAGCTATGTTAGTGAAATTTGGCACAGAGGACTTGGCCATTTGCATCATGGTTCCTTGAAGATTATTTAGCAAATAACCAATGGCCTTCTTAAAGGAGCACTTGAGAAGTAGGATGTATGGAAAGGATGTACCTTGGGGAAGTATACAAAATCCACATACCATGATCAGGACAACAAAGAATATGTTGTCTTAGAAATGATCTGCTTTGATGTCTGTGGACCTTTCTCGATAGCCTCAACTACCAGACACAAATGTTTTGTCGTTTTTATTGATGAATTCTCATAGAAGTGTTGGATCTTCTTCATGTAGAAGAAAGATGAGATATTCTCCAAATTTGTAGAATTCAAGGCATTGGTTGAGAAAGAAACTGGAAAAAAGGTGAAGGCTCTCAGGAGTGATAATTAAGGTGAGTACATGTCGAATGAATTAAAAAAAAAATAAAAATTAAAAATAAGGAATTCGACGAGAGTTGACAACACCCCACAACCCACAATGGAATTGGGTGGCTGAGAGAAAGAAACATAGCATTGTGGGAGCAGCGAGGGTGATGTTTTATGACCAAGGCCTACCACTACGCTTGTGAGTAGATGCATGCAACACATCATTCTATTTGTAGAACCAGATTCCTCAACAGATTTTGGGCATGATTACACCAGAGGAGGATCTCTTGGGGAGAAATTCAAATGTGTATCACTTCAGGATTTTTGGAGCCTTTGCTTACTTCCATGTCTCCAAACATTCAAGGAAGAAGCTTGAGCCCACAAAAAATTTGGGGGTATTTATGGGTTACAAATATCTCTTCACAACTAGGATGTGTACTTTCCATTCCTCAAAATGGCAGCTGTGCAAAGGGATTTAAAATTTTATGAGGAGAAAATGATGTAGTTCTCTCTTGAGAGGGAGCTTCAAAATCCACTAGAAGAGGAGATTTTAGCTACAAAGGAGGAGCCACAGGAAGTTGTGGAGCATCCATAAACTGAGAGTAGAGAGTGGAGACATCCACTCAAGAAGAACCATCTAGAGAAGGCAGAAAAAGGACCAAGGAAGTTGATAGACTTGTGCAAGATGTGAGGGAGAATATGGGAGCTCATTAAAATTTGTGAAGACAGAGAAGATCACATGATCGATACATTAGATACATGGATCTAATGACTGATATTATAGAGATTGAGCCATCCTCTTTCGAGAAATAAGTAAAGAATCCTATGTGGGTCGATGAAATGGTGGAGGAATATGAATCCATTGCAAATAATGGTGTTTGGGAAGTGGTCCCAAGACTAGAAGACGAATCAGGTGTGGGTTCGATATGGATCTTAAAAGTTAAGCATGCAATAGATAGAAGCATAGAGAAGTATAAGGTCATATTTGTGGCCAAAGGATACTCTCAAGTTGAGGGGATTGACTATGAGGAGACCTTTACTCCTATAGCAAGGTACTCATCCATTAGATCGATTCTTGCATTGGTTGCATAGATGGGGTGGAAGATCCACCAAACGGATGTAAACACAACATTTCTCAATAGGGTTATTGAGGAGGAGGTGTACATTGAGAAGCCAGAATATTTTGAGACTTTTGATCAAGAGTCTCATGTGTGCAGACTCAAGTGAGTGTTGTACAATCTCAAACAAGCACCTCATGCTTGGTACAGCATGATCACTCAAGTGAGTGTTGTACGATCTCAAACAAGCACCTCGTGCTTGGTGCACCAAGATCAATAGTATCTCACTAGTTTGGGCTTCACCAAACTAGTGAATAAGTGAAGAAGCCTATGTGGGTCGATGAAATGGTGGAGGAATATGAATCCATTGTAAATAATGGTGTTTGGGAAGTAGTCCCAAGACTAGAATATGAATCAGTTGTGGGTTCGATATGGATCTTAAAGGTAAAGCGTATAATAGATAGAAGCATAGAGAAGTATAAGGTCATATTTGTGGCCAAATGATACTCTCAAGTTGAGGGAATTGACTATGAGGAGACCTTTACTCCTATAGCAAGGTACTCATCCATTAGATCAATTCTTGCATTGGTTGCATAGATGGGGTGGAAGATCCACCAAACGGATGTAAACACAACATTTCTCAATAGGGTTATTGAGGAGGAGGTGTACATTGAGAAGCCAGAATATTTTGAGACTTTTGATCAAGAGTCTCACGTGTACAGACTCAAGTGAGTGTTGTACAATCTTAAACAAGCACCTCGTGCTTGGTACACCATGATCACTCAAGTGAGTGTTGTACGATCTCAAACAAGCACCTCGTTCTTGGTGCACTGAGATCAATATTATCTAACTAGTTCGGGCTTCACCAAAATTGAAGTGGATGCAAACCTCTATCATACCTTGGCAAAAGGTAATTTTCTTATTACTCTATTATATGTTGATGATTTAATTTTAACTGGTGATGAGAAGTTGATAAAATCTTGCAAGGAGGACCTTGCAAGAGAATTTGAAATGAAAGACATGGGTCTCATGCACTACTTCCTCGACTTGGAATTATGGCAAGGTGATGGAGAACTATTTATGTCTCAAGGAATGTATACAAAAGAGATATTGCAGAGACTCTGTATGGAGAGTTGCAAAACCATGGAGACACCTCTAGCGACCAACTGGAGGAAGGAGGATGCCACTTCAGGTGAAGAAGTGGATGCCACCATTTAGCGACATCTAGTGGGTTCACTAATGTATCTTATGAACACACGGACGGATATGTTCTATGTAGTCAACCAGTTGAGCCAATCTATGGTTAGGCCGACCAAATTATAGTGGAAGTAAACTAAGCATGTTTTACGATACACACACACACACACACACACACACACACACACATATATAATGTTGTAGTCCATTATTGGAAGTTTTTTAAATGGATTTTGAGGTAAAAATTTTAAACAGGTTTTGATGCAAAATTATAGTAACAAGTGAGTCTACATTTTTATTAATCAATTCACTTGTTCCATTTCATTTTATTGCATTATATTTAGGGAAAAAAACTTATTTATTGCTCATAGTAATATTATTACTTATTTATTATTATTATTATTATTATCTACACTATTTTGAACAAAGAAGCAAGTGTTTCACTAATTTTCTCATTTAAAATTAACTAGCAATTGCACCACATGTTGCAAAGGAAACGATTGAAGGCGTAGCATAAAAAACAAACAACATAATGAATGAAATGTAAATCTTCTTTCTCTCTTTAAAAAAAATATAAATTTTGGTCAAAATTTTATTTTCACTATAAAGATGTGTGATGTTAGCATTCAAAACAAACTCTTGAAAAGCTTTCAAATTTCAAATTTCAGTCCAATTCAAAAAAGGCTCTCCAGAGTAAAAGATTTGAGGCAGAAAGATGGTTCTGAAAGTAGAATAATTTCTCACCCGTTTAGCTACACTATGAGGATTAATGATTTTAACTATTAAAACCACACAAATTATATGCTAATTACTTTTTAATTTGATAATAGAAAAATGTTACACTATCTCTGAATTTAGAATAAGCAATCACACTCCAAAAGCACCATCAACAATTATGGAAACTTACATACTAAAATCTTACACAATATTTTATATAAAATTATAAAATACTATTTTAACATGAATATAACTTTTACTTTTTAAATAAATTATCATTTAATTTAAAAATAAATATTAATGTTTACCCCTATTTTATTTAAAAATAAAAAATAAACATCAATTTATTAGACTCTAAATACATCTCCCTACACTTATAATAGATTTGTCATGCACAGGTTGATGAAATGGAAAAATGGCTTCATTCTTTTACAGTACGTTATTAGCATTTGGAACAAGTTCGTGAAAAGCTTTCAAATTTTGTCCAATTCTCGTTCCTGCAAGAGCCAAAAAAAAAATCTCACTAGTTCAGCTACACTATGAGAATTAATGCTTTAACTATTAAAACCACACAAATTATATACTAATTAATTTTTAATATGATGATAAAAAAATGTTACACTATCACTGAAATTAAAAAAAGCAATCACACTCCTCAAATTTCGTCAAATTCTCTATGTGTTCTTTCTAGTGGAAGATAAATAAATAAATAAATAACTTCGTGTTCCTTCCAGTGAAAAAAAATGAGGTTAAAACCCTCTCCAGAAAGATAGATTCATAAAATATTATATTTTCTCACCCATTCAACTACACTATGAAGATCAATAGCTTGACCTCGACCAACCCTCACAGCATTAGGTTCAGAAAATGTTTGCTACAACAATGTCAATACTATAATTCTGCTACTTTGTTAATGGAACTCATCTAAACCCTCATCTAGGAATCAAATGCAATGAACACTAGTAACATATTTAATGTAAATACCTGTAAAATCCTCTGAGTATTCAAGGAGAATTTTTAGAAAAAAACGATTTTAACCTCCTGAACCTCGCAAAATTCTCATAATTCTCATACAGAAATGAAAGAAATCCTCTGAAGATTTCAAGGAATTTTTTTAGAAAAAACGATTTTCCAAGCCCAAACCTCGACTTTGGCTCTAACTCATCACTGGATTGTGGTAACATGGGATTAATGGAGCCCAAAATTGCACTAGAAAAGCTTCATAGCAGCATCTTTATAAGAAATCCCAAATCAAATGCGAAAATAGGAAATTCCAAATCAAGTGCGAAAAAGATAAAGATTGCAAATTTCAGAGAATTATTTCACTTTGATGGATGGAGGGTCGAGTCCAAAGCTGGAAGGCGTGAAGTATCCAGCGAGCTTTCTTTGGTGTTGTGCGATGCATATCTGCTTGCTTATCATTTTTTTTTATTGAGGAAGTTTCTTATACACAGTTTTTTTAACTGTTTAATTTTTCTTAATTGTTTCAATTCAATGGTAGAGGATTCTTCAATCATCTAGCATTTGAACGAACGCTTCAGACAAGTACACAGTGGAAATTAGGAAAGTTGTTTTCAAATAAATATGCCTACGACATAATAATTTTATAAATTCGAAAACACCTAGTTGAATAAGTTTTCTTTGTTTTAACATATTAATTAAACAAAGTCAATTTTTTTTAAAGTGATTTTCCATTTTTTTTATTATATAATCAAATATGTTTCAATATTATCTTCTAAATTGACTCATCTAGTTTTCTTTGTATTATATCATCAGTTAAAAAATGTATTTGCACATATTTGTTTAATTATTTTTATAATTAAAAAGACAAGTGATATGAAAATGAATTTAATATATATATATATATATATATATATATATATATATAATTTATATTTTGATTAGATTAGAATTTGTTATAATTCATTATATATATATATATATATATATATATATATATATGATCAAGTTAGAAAATTACAAGAAATAATTTTATTTTTAAATTATACATGCACTTTCAATTATATTTATATGACTATGGCCAATTAAAAATATATATTTTTCTTCTTTTAGTCAAACTAAATGAGATACGGTGCATGAATAGAGAGTGATATGGTATTCTGTTAAGGCACTCCTTGATATGAAGTCATCAGTTCAATTCTCGACCTAGATTTGGGTGATATATTGGACATGATGAATTTGTAGTCTTGCCAAGCTTACAAAAAAAGGCCCACCAGTTCTTGGATAGAGGGTGATCTGGTGCTCTTTTAAAGCACTCTTTGAAGTGAAGTCACTCGTTCAATTCACCCCTGATGAGGGTGATATATTGGACATAATGAAGATGTAGTTTTGTCAAGCTTACCAAACAAAAAAAAATGAAAGAGATACAAGGAATGTGGATGTTATATATATATATATACATATACATATACATATATATATATATAACAAAAATTAAAACATTATTGGTTTTAAAAAACCTTTACACTTGTAAATGACTCAAATTCATATAAATATTAATGGATGTAGAGATATAATCAAACTATTTCTATTTCATTATAATAAAAAAAATAATTAATGTAAGATAGAATGTTTATATTTAATATCTTTAAATTTTTAACTAAATAAGCTAAGTATTATTATAATGGTATTTTTATATAACTCAAAATATTATTTTGACATTCTAACCATATTCGTTATATAACTCCATATAAAATTAAATATAAATCAAATATAAGTAATACTTTATATAATTAATAAAAAATATATTATATATTTATAATCATTATTATTACATTTTAATTAAAAATATTTATGTAGGAAGGATTACTTATTCTAATTTATTTTAATTTAAAAATTACATACATTATAGAGCATTCTATCCATAGTTATAAATATTAAAAAATAATAAATATTTATTATTATTTAAATAATTATAATAAATATTTTTAATATTATTTATTATTTATTATCTTTATAGACATATTTTTTTAGAATAGGGTTATTTTAATTTTAATTTAATTATCGGTAGTTATTTAGTGGAACAATTTGACCTACACTAATTTGTAGTACTAGTCACGATAAGGGTTTGAGATTTATCTCAAAAAAATAATTCCTAACCAACTTAATTGCCCCTCAAATGTCACCAAACTAGCCCTATTACAACTCACCAAGTGAATAAAATGCTCCTAAAAATGAGCAAGCACAAAACTTGAAACAGTGGGTAGGGAAATAATGTCACATATATTAATGGTCCTTTGAACTTTTACAATATGTTGCACTAATCTTACCAAGTGCCAAAATATAACTTATGAAGGTATTGAACACTTTGAACATAGCATCTGAATTGACTTAGCCACCAAAACACTATGTTGAGAAGTAACATTATTTGTAGTGACTTTACAATATTTTATAATTTAGTGAAAAAGTCTCCAAGATTTAACCAAAAATTCTATATACATAATATATAATTGAAAAAATAGTTTTTACATTTTTATATGTACCATGGGGATTCGCCATATTATTATACAAATAATTTCCAGGGGTCTCTTAAAATTTTCCTTGGTTCCTCCTAAAGTGAGGAACGAATTTCTCCTCCTAGAGGTAAAGGAGTTTGGTAATCATATACATTTTTCTGATTTTGAGATTGGAGGCAACAGACTCAAGTGGGTTTTTTATCTGGGAAAATTTAGGAAGCATAGGCTTCACTTTCTTCATTCACTCACTCTGCATGGACAAATGGAAACACTGCTCTACATGGTTATTCGTGACAAGCGGGTCAACAACTACAAATTCTTTGCAGGTCATGAGGATATTAAGCGAATTATTCAATACATTTGCTACAACATGAATTACATCATGGCCAAACTAGAAAGGGTGGAGAGGTTTGTGGTATCTGACTCGAGTACTGAGTCTAATGATCCACATTAAATACCAGCAATTATTAACGCTCATGTTGGGAATTCTCCTCAGTCAAACTTCTCTTCGCTTTCTTCGTCCATCATTTCTAACTAATGGTCTCCGATGTTTTATGCACTTGTCTCTGCAGTTGGGTATTCGATGGTTTTTCACTTTTCTTTACATTGGGTTGAAGGCATGGCACTCTGAAATACAGTTTGATTTTGTCTCGTTCTATTCATATTACTTTGGATGCAAATGGAATGTAGTCATTTTTTCTTTGTCTCGGATGTATTTAAATCTCCATTTTTTCTTTCTGTAATATGGTATAGCACTAGTAGGTTTATTCTTTCGGTCCCTTGTCTCAATATTGTCTTCCTTAGTTTTTGTAATAGTATCACGGCATCAGTGGGAAATTACGGAAGCATATAAGGGCCACTTTGTCTTAGCGACAGTCAAAACCTTGTATTTTAGATCTCACTGGTAGAAATGGTGTTATTTCGGTTACCCCTGGTTGAAGAGATGACCTCCCAGGGTGGTTTTTTTTTAAGCATGAAAAACTATCAATGTAACATATTTTTTAATTAATGGAAATCAATTGGCGAATATTACAAAAAAAAAGGTTAGATTCGATAAGGCATACAAATTTAAACAATTGCATATGAATGATCAAAGTAAGGAATTCCAATCCCCGTAAATCTAGGTTTCTAAAATTATTTAGAGGTTTGCATAAATATAAATTGACAGTGAAAGCGATCCAACAAAGCTCCAATAAAGTTCCAAAGATGACATCACAAGAATGATTAAACAAACCAACAAAATTGACAATTAAATTTTTGAATAAGAGAGTTAAAAAATACTCACGAAAGGCTCAAAGCACTACATACCTTTTTTTTGTAAGCTTATGCAAATGATTTTTTATTAGTATACGAAAGTATTACATTGAGTACAGTAAGCATTCGGCAGTTAGAAAATACAACCCTAGGAGACCATAGCTCTAACCAGGTGTTTCCAAATACCCATGAGTACTACCAGTTAAAACTTGGAAACATAGCTTAAACTAATAGAGAAAACACAAAAATCCAACCTGTTTTTCCATGGCCTCCATCGGTACATTTTACAAAATACTGAAAAGGATGACAAGTAGAACCATAACTAGTCTTAACAAAACAAGATTCATACAACAAAAAAAGAAACATCAAAGTGTTGAGAATTATGGTTTCTTGAGGAAAGAACAACGGTCGTCGCAATTTCCATATATGCTTCCACCGGGTGTCATCATGGCACTGACCATGTTAATCTGAGATAAAAACATAGGAGATGGGAGAGGAATTCCTCTTAACAATATCAACTGGAGGAAAAACATTCGGTGGCAGCTCATTTATGACACATGGAGTATTGTTGACCTCCATCAATTCATTGCTAGAGTATGATACAATATATCTATCCACCCTTGAAACTTAGGTGACGATGTCATCTAGGTTGTAGTGTACATCCTTGAGGACCCTACACATGAGAGTTTCCATTTGTTGGTGTATTGAGATAAAGCTCAAGAAGTGGAGTTTTCTCTTTCAAAATTTACTGGGTCGAAAACCCATTTAAGAGAGGCACCTATGATTTCTGATTCAGAGAAATAATCCTGGTTTTTGAACTCCTTGGATTCAAGAAGGAGGATTTCCTTCCCTACCTCAAGATGAACTATATCAAATAAATTAGCAATTGATTCACACCCAAACAATTTAATGATGGTAGTAGGAGGATGAACTTGAAAAACCACCTCGATGACTGAGAATTTTTTGTCGAGGAGCCATCTGGATGGCAGAAAACAAGATGGTTTGATAATGGAGGACCTGAAGCAAATTTACAGTAGAGGGAGAGGAAACAAATAAAACTATAGATGTTAAATTCCATAAAGAGTTACATGGCAACAGGTGACCAGTGAATATCCCCAAGACCAATAATTTTCACCCACTTGATGAAGGACAAAGTAGGTACTACACAGGATAGTTAGTGGGTGTGCAACAAGACATCGTCTAACTGAAGTTGTAGTTGATACTATGCTATAATGATGAAAAGGGATGGTTAATTCCGAGATACATAATATTCTAGGTAATTAACCATAGAATTGACACTTGGAGGTATATAAAAATAAATACCACAATGAATCAACTTGAGAAACCAAGGTGACCTGAGCACAAAATTACCATCCAGGAGAAAGGAGAAGGTACCCAATCCTGAGCCTTCATAACCAAATTGAAAAATTTCCTGGGAACCACATTCCACAGACAATAACTAGGAATGAGAAGAAAACCCCCACCAGGTTGAGTCCCTCAAGTGACGCAATAGATAGTATAGCCACTAGCTCAAACATGGGCTCGACACCTGTGTGGTGAAGAAATAGCACAAAAAAACATGGACCCTGGCTCGATGGTCCAACAATGCAACAATATAACCCACGTTCTATAGACAAAAAAACATGAAAGAGAGTGTTCTCAAATTGAATCAAAGAATAAGAGTCATCCTCCTTAAGGATAATATGCACCTGGTTCAAAGGCCCAAGAGAAACTAGTTTCAAGTAAATGCAGGTTCCACCCCACGTTGAATTCCAAATCCACCACCCTGCTAAACTACCCATGCAACTACAATATGGATGCGACCACTCCATAGTAGAATATAAACAATCCATCTCTCTACATGCAAGAATGTAACGAATACAGGTGTGAGGAGACGCAGTTCGATCGAAACCTACATTCTCTACCTAGTACAGACGACCATAAATGAGTTTAGAGTAAAAATTGTCAGACCTTGCCCTAGAAATAACCAACCCCTCCTTCCTCGACCAATATTGTTTTGCACTTAACTGAAATATGTGGTGATGTTGTACTACTCTCCCAGGAAATCATTTATCGTGAGGGGATTGGGTTAGGTTAACCCTCCCCGATGAGCTAATCATTTTCCATGACAAGCCTTTGAATCGACATATGTTAAATTTCGCACACCCCTCAATGAGCACCACCTCCTCCTCCAAAGGTTTCTCCCACATGGAAATCATGTGAAAAATTATCTTCATAGAGGCCTTAAATGACACCCCATCGGGGACAAAAGAACTACATTCAAGAAGATGATTTAATCATCATAAAAATTCCATTTACCATACATGTGTAAAAGGAAAAGGGAGCAACAAATAACGATTACCATTAAAAAAAATTGCTTCAATTAGAGTAAACTTTTTAAGAAAAATAGTGTGTTATAAAGAGTTTTTTAAATAAGTTAGAGTTTTTAAATAAGAATATAGTCCATGGGTCTTGGATAGATGGTGATTGAATTCCTTGTTAAGGCACTCCTAGATGTTAATTCATTGGTTTGATTCCCTTCCCTATTGTGGTGTTATTCTTGGACATGACCATGATGTAGTCTCACCAATACATAACTTACCAAAAAATTAATCATTTGAAAAATAGCAATATTTTATTTAAATATTATGGATTTGCTTTAATTTTGAATCTATTAAATTTTAAGAGAAATTTTCTTTTTAAATATAAAACTTAAAAGAAATCTATGTTGATTATATATATATATATATATAATTGAGTGGAGAATATCATTCTACAATCCAATATGAGGGAGATGTGTAATTTTGTTGGCGCTTAACTTAGAGTAGACACATGCCCCTGAAAAAAATACTTTAAATATTAAAAAAATGTGGACTATAATAAAAACATAAATGGTTATATATATTTGGTTAGTTTTAATTAAAAACTTTATGAAAGATCAATAATGTCATTCTCATTATTCTCACTTGGATTTGTTGTTAATATTAAAATCTAGTATGAAAAGGATGTGGTAAAAATATATTTCACTTCCACTCTTGGAGTTATAAATAAAATATTTAGATGTATATGTTAAATAATATAATTTTATATAACTTTTAGAGATGAAGTAATTAATAATTTTAGAAACTCATATTTCTCTTATTTCAATATAAAACTTAAATAAATTGTTTGAATATCATATTAACTAATATATTTCAATATGAAATATATGTGTTTGTTAATGTTTTTTTTTTAAGTAAGGCTAAACTACATTAAAATCATAAAAGAAACTTTACAGAGGCTTTGGGTAGAGATGGAAAGCAGTACTTAGCCAGTCCCTGCCTTGGTAGCTTTTAAAATAAAACAAGTTTGGGGTTGCCTCCTCAAAGGAAACCAGCCCCTTAATAGTGCCATACAGTCTTGTTTTACAAAATATTCAGTGACACATATGAAAACAAAATCGTTGAAGTATGTCCTGAGTTGAAAAAAAATAGAGATGAACCTTGCTACAGATCACTCATGGGGTTCCTTCATCTTCCTCTGTCGTGTGGTCCTCCTCCTCAATTAGGCCTCCATATTCACTGGCAATGGATTCCTCCTCAGCTGTGGGCTCACGCGGAGGCTTTGGAGGGGTCGCGCGGACGATGGAAGCAACAGGGTACTCTGCATCTAAAATCTGGTCTAGAAACCATCTGAATCCATGATCCAAACAACTATCTCCTCCTCTGCAGGCTCGTGAACAAGGAGCAACTTTATTTTCTGAGGTGTGGGTAGCTCAGAGTGCGCTATGGTAGATTTTATGGGGCCTCTCCTGCCCTTAGGCTTCTCCGGAGTCAAGACATTCTCTCCCTGGGAGTTTTCAGGAATTTGAGTACACTGCCTTTCATCACTTCCTGATGAGGAGCCTTCGATGGATTCCAGGCAATGGTCTTGGCCTCGGTGATAACGCCTCAAGAACGGGCCTCTGTAGCTACCCCTGATGGGATTTTCACATTGGCGCGAGGCCCTAGAGAGGCTGTCGAGCAAAGAAAGGGTAGCCAGATGTGATTCTAGGCCGAGAGCAAGGGAGTGCGCAGCAGGGGGGTACACAGTAGGGTGGTACGCAATAGAGGCGTGCAGCAAGGGGGCGTGCAATAGGGTGCGCGCAAGGGTGGGGCACGCAACAGGGGTGCTCGCCATAGAGGGCGCGCGGCAAGGAGATGCATTAGGGGAGGGGCACACAACAGGGAGGGGCGTAGCAGGGTGCTCGCAGCAAGGAGGATCACAGGGGGAGGGGTGCGCAGCAGGGAGGGAAATGGAAATGGTGGTGCGCAAGGCAAACTAGAGCAGCAACGTGATGACGAGGGGAATAACAATGATGGCTCTCGGGACTGGCTGTAGCAACAATGAGATGACTAAATGAGGAGCTTTTGTGCCTTTTGAAGGCATGTGGCATGAGCGCAGAGGTGGTGAAGGGCAGTCCAAGTGTGTTTGCATGTGATACTAAGTGTGGCAAGAGGCCAGGTATGGCAGAGCGCCGGTAAAAATGATTGGTGATTTAAGGTTTCACATCATGTTAGAGTTGGCGTTGCAGGGCGGCGTCAACCAAAGCATGGGAGGAGTTGTCCACGCACGATCTGGATGTGTCACCCGGATCCAAGGATGTGTGCATTAATGTTGACCTGAGGAAAATATTTCAATTCTCAAAGGGAAAAAGTAATTAAAGGTAAAATAATTTAGGTACTTCTTAATAAGAGGGAAATGTGTAACTCATTTTATTTTTAACACAAAATCATTAATAATAATAATAAATTATTGAAAAATGTAGTTTAAATAATGAAAAACTACACATGGTCTATATATAGAGAGACAAAAAAACCTCTATAGGTTCATCTCAATCACAAATTTACCAAGCACTAAGCACTAAAAGGAATTAAGTGTAAATCTTTTAACAAGTTTTGAATTCTAAAAATAAGTTTTCCCTCTCCACTCTTGGTAGGTTCGTGGTTAAAATAGATCTAGGAGTTATTTTAATTTAATTTTTAATGTGAAATGTACAACTTTTATATATATATATATATATATATATATATATATAAAGTTTTTATATATTTATTAATTAAATTTAAATATATCTCTCAAAAATATAATAGTTAGGCATATGAAACATTATTTTAATTTACATAATAAAATGGATTTTAATTTATAATTATCAATATATTTTTTATATTTCTAAATGTAGAAAAAAAAATCTATATTATGATTATAAATATGAATCATTATTATTTAAATTTATTTTAACGTGATATGTATTTTATAATTCTTTTTATCAAAAAACCTATTTGTAATTTTATTAATAAAAACAAAATTATAATACAACAAATTGTATTGAATCAATTTTTTTTCTTGTTTATATATATATATATATATATATAAAATACCACTATAATATTTCTCCAATATAGTGACCGTCAATACAATAAAAGATAGATTAAGTGAGTACACTTTTAAAATAAATAAAAAATAACATATTAAAAAAATTAATTGTGATTTATTTTAATAAAAATAAATTGAGAAAAATAATATATAATAAGAAGAAAAAATAAATAAATTATGAGAACAATTATTTTTTTTTCCACAGAAAAAAACGAACTTTCTATTAATATAGATAGTCTCTGAACATATGCCGAGCATTTCTGAAACCAAAACAAAACATTCCCTTAAGGAAGAGAATGAAAACAGGCTACTTCCCATCTGAAGAAGATGTCAGCAACCCAGAAGAACACCATAAAGATCACAGCTTAAGCATCTATGCATCTCTTCAAGCTCATCAAAAAGGATGAGAGCAGAAAGAGTCAGTGCAAGCGAGATGCTCCAGCGCCCAAAAGGGCTGGCAGTAAAAACTATCCCAACCCCAATATGAGAACAATTATTAAGAAATCGTAAATATATAATAATTATTTTTAAGTTAATATTAAAAGTTAAATTATTTAACTTGAAGATAAATTAACATAAAACAATAATCAACCAAAAAAAATGAAGTAAATCAAATATGATGGAATTATAAAATACTACTAAATTAAAGAAATAAATAAGATAACCAAAAAAACATATTATAATTTGGATGAAAATTATGTGATGGAGTATTATTCTCTTTATCTAGAGTTTAGCTCGAGTGATTGTGCAAGAAAGTGTTATCCTCCTCCCCTACTGTTTAGGTTTGAAAAAAAATGTTATTCCCCCACTTAGTTCTCCTAAACTGGCCACCAAAAATATAAATGAAAAATAAATCATTTTAAGAAAGAAATTTAAAAAAATAATTAAAATGAACCAGGATTTGAATGAGCTTCATATCCACGCTGAAGCTTAAAATTGGATGAGGACTTCAAGTAGTTTCCCAAAACCCAAAATTAATCAACCCTACAACTAGCCAACTTCACCATTGTCATCCCATTTATTATGAAGCTTCCCGAAACTAATAGAAATCAGCCCTACACCTAACTACAACCAGTCAACTTTACCATGGTTCTCCTATTAACTACAACTAGCCAACTTCACCATGATCCTCTATTAAGTTTGATTGTACTTTCATGACAAATGCAATGGTTTCATTTCACTTACATGACAAACGAAATGGTTGATTATAGCATACATATATTGTAAATATGTTGGGATGAGCTATATCATTCTATATTATTCTAAATTCTTCAGACTGAATTCCTGTGCAATATTAGGAGCAACCATTACTCTTGATCAATTGCTTCGTCAACCCCCCAAAACTCCCAACATATAAAATGGGTGTAAGCAACAAACAATAATCGATTCCTTTCTACTTGTGTTCTGAATTCATTTTTCGTCTTACTGAGAAAAGTATATGGTGAAGGAAAATGTATGCATTCTTACTAATACTTTATTTGTATATCAGGGATTTTCATATAGGACATATAGTTTTTGTATTATATGTAAATGGTTATGCCCGAAACTGAATATTTTTTGTTCATTTTAGTGAACATCATGAGACTCTTGGATCAGTAACTAAATTGTATTGCACCTAAATATATTAAATAACTATCAATAATATAATAAAATCGCTTCAAATTATACAATAGTGTTGGTGTTCAATATTAATTTATTTGTTTTACAACAATATTTTTTTTCATTTTCGCCCTGTAATTCTCTACATCCTGAAAACAATATCACGCATGAAGAAGTAATGAGTGAGAAAGTTTTGCTGTCGACAAAATATGAACATGAAGTAAATAACTGTTAATGGATGGCATGGCTTTGACTTTGTGTTAAAGAATTTCAATGAATAAGAAATGATTGCTAGTTTGAATGAGTTTGAATGGATAAGAAAAGTATCTCCAGCTTTTGAGTACCAATTTATTCTGACCTGACATGCCTGATTTAAGACGCTTATTAAGCATAATTTTTTGAATACCGAATTATTTTGAGCTGATATGTAATGTTTAAGACGCTTATTAAGCAAATAATTCAATAAGATCGAAATGATATTCATAACACAAGCAAAAAGGAATTGATTATTGTTTACTGCTTACACTCATTTTATATATTGAGAGTTTTGGGGTTTGACAAAGAAACTGTTCAAGAGTAACGGGATCTCTGATTGGAGGATTGCACATAATATTTTGGAAAACAGCTTTTCCTTGGGGATTCCTTTGAGCAAGGGTGAAAATTGTTGGGTCGTGCACTTGCCAGAATTTAGTATCTTCTTTATTTCTAGGATCAATCTAGATTATATGCAAAAATAAAACAAAAAAATAAACCTGAATATTACGTGCAACTTATAAATGAAAGAAATGTAATATAGAAGTCAAGATAATATGATGATAGAAGGGGGGCTAAATAAAATAAAATAGGAACGACTTAGTAACCTGCATTTTGAATAATGAGAGTTGAGATACCACTTATTAACATTCTTACTATAATAAAAAATGCACCATTATAAAAATATTTAAAAAAAATGGAGACCACTGCAAGAATAAATCACACAAAATGATGTTTTCCCTGTATATAATAGTGGTGCATTTTTATATTTTCCATAGTTTGGATCTTTTGCAAACTTATCGTTGGATCTTCTACAAGATTAAAAACAATAAGGAAGATTGTTGGCGGTTTTTTCTCAGATGTACCATTTATAGTCACAAGTACAGCTCCATAGCATTGAAAGTGGTTTGACCATTCCTCCTCCACTGTCATTGGTATAGAACTGATAAGCGATACCTTTGACCTCGATCGCCTAAAGATACCTTGTCAGAATTTAAACCCCATAAAACTATCATAACATATTTTAGCATCCATCCATGTATCGATTCCACCGACATCCCTCTGAAAATGAAGAAGAAGATCATTAGGATCCATCACAGGGAAACCTCATGAATAGAGGGGTATCTCTAACACAAATACAGACTTCAACGTTTGTTCAGATTGCATAGACATATGCACTGCATGCATCCAACGCTTGCTACTGTAACACCCTCCTCCCACATCTACCCAAGTAACTGGACAACTGGGGTAAACATGTGATGAGAAGATACTATGATATGATTCAACCTCTTAGGTGGTATTAAAGAAGTGGAATCGATGGAAACACATCAAACTGACCTTCCACATCACCAAAAAAACTCCCAAGATCCATTCCAACCACTCAAGTATCCAACCCTTAGGTCCCACTAAGATTTTAGACCATTAAACCCTCAGATGCTCCCTTGATATGGACAAGGGTGCATCTGAGAGGATTTGGATGGTCCCACTGCATGGGCATGCATGCATCCAGGGAATTTTTTTCCTCAGACCTATGCCAGTGTCCCCGGGATTTGAGCCACTTTTTCAGGCCCATGGCCTAAGTCACTGCCCAAAACTCAATGACAGGTTCATAAATTATTTATAACGGTGGAGCAATGATACATTTTCAAAAAAAATGATAAGGTCTATACTGGATCCCTACTAGCCATGATAGGCATTTCATCATACATGTCACAAATATGTAATCTACAAGTTTAAACAACATATCTAAGCATAGGGGTCTCATACTTATCTGAGAATCACTAAGAAGCATTTTTCCCTTACATCATTAGTTGTATTATCATCTATTAGGTCATAGATACATTGCTCATTCATTTACAAATAAAAACATGAGGAGATACATACATCATCACTGTTATAATACATGTCGATAACCAGCATAATAACAATAGAAATATCAAGGATACATTAGCCATATAATCCACATATAAACTAGTACATTTACACATAATATTTCAAGGAAATAACCTCTTATTAATGAATGAAAACTCCAACTTGGGATGGGACTACCACGTTCCACCCAACCATAGATTAGCTTAAAAATGTCTCTCTTCATCCAATCACCCCCATTCCATATTCCGAGCATGAATTTGGGTCTCAAACCAAATGAACCAATAAGGACATCCTGAGGCTAAACCACCTCACCCTCATTAATAGAAACCAAGCTTTACTATAATCCATCCTGGATCACTAGGCCATAAAACAAGCATGAATTCCATTGTATTTCTTCACCTACACCATGAGGAATTTTCCTGTCTCCTATTCTCTCGGGCTTTTCCGCAATCCACAACAGATCACAAGGCCCTAAAATGATACCTCACTCTCCAGTATTTATTGTATATCCCATCCTTGGATTCCTAGGCCTCATGGAGAGCACCCACCTCTAGGCTTTACCGTATATCCCACCATTCACCATTCGAGGATTCTTAGGCCCACCGAGGAAACACACTATCCGACTTTATCGCAACCCACAGTGTGATTCAAGGGTCACTAGGCCATGTGTTCTTATTTTCGGAGATCCACCTCGCTCAGCTTTGTATCCATCTGGAAATTCATATCAACCAAAACATGAGAACCCCATCACACCATGGCTATTAGGAAATGGCAAGGCTAGGCTTAAAACATTTTCGCACTTGGAAAAACCCATGCCATCACAGGAAATAATCACATGCATGCAAAATCTAGCAAGAAAATCACACATGCAAATCGATACCTACAAATAATCCAGATGTAGCTGCTTGATCCTACTCTTCCTTGCTTTCTCTGTAGAAAATCCACATGGATTCAACTGATCTTGTAATATGCTAAAACAAAATACTTGAATATATTCTACAAATTGCAAAAACCAATTACGATCACACAAAACATGAACAAGAAAGAGAAATAATTTTAATTGCATAACACAAAGATGTATTCGGGGAAAGCCTTAGTTAAAAACCTCGCTATATGTATATCGCATTAAGTCAAGAATATGAAACAATACAATGCTTCTCTCAGGCTTGAGAGCTCTCTGCAATATCTTTGAATGTGTCACTTTGAGCTAAGCAAGATTGTTCCAATACATTTCACACATTTGGTCTAATTTTACAAAGGTCTTGGTTTGGGTTTAAAGACTTTTCTTCGAGATTTGGGTTTAAGGACTTTTCTTGGAAGACATTTGTTGGAGGTAGTCTGATTTTGCAAAGAATTGTTTTAGGTTTAAGGAATTTTCTTGGACGTACATTCAAAGGACATTTCTTGGAGGTATGTGATACATTTTTTTGGATGTTTTTTATTCTTCATTTTTTTTTGAAAATATAGATTTGGGCTTAATTTCGAATTTTTAAAGTACGTGTTTTGAGTTGAAGTAAATCTTTTGAGCTTCGTTTCATTTTTATAAGACATTTTTTTCTTAGAATTTTTAAAGTTAGTGTTTTGGATTGGAGTATGTATTTTTTGCAAAAAATTTAAAATGAGTTTTTTTAAAATTAAATCTTTTGTGATGCTTTTTCTAATTGAGTTATTGTCTAAATTTTTGAAGGAAAATTTTTGAACTTCATACTCTATTATCATGGTAAATCGAAGGAATTATGCGAGAAAATATGATTGAAAAAGAGACCCTGATGAACATAGAGAAGAGACGAGACAATCTCGCAAAATAAAGATAGAAGAACTCTTAAATATTGAAGGGGAAAATCAACCTCAACTAGAAATTGAAGCAGGTATGTAAATGTAAATATTATGATATATTGATATATTTAAAATTTTCCTAGTGTAAAATGTGAAGCTTAATTTTTATTTGATGAACTAATTCAAGAAAAATATTTTGCAATGTAAACAGAGAGAAATATTCCTCAAAAAACTGATGATGAGATACAAAATTTTGAAAGAGAAAGTGAAAGAGATATTAAACCAATGATTGAAGATGGTGAAAATATTGAAAGAAATTCAAGTGAAGAAATTGAATCACAAGGTGTATATATATATATATATATATATATATATATATTGAACACATGCACATATTATTGAAGTTATACATATATGTATTAATTTAGTTATTTATTGAATATGTAAACTTATTGTGTACTATTTATTCGAATATGTACAGACGAAATCAGTGTCGATGATGAGATGTTAGAAAATGTTGACAGTCACACATATGGAGATAAAAAAACCTGACCATTATATACGATATCGTGTTAACTACATTTTTGAAACGTATTTCATAAAGGAGCAAGTGACAGTTCAAGCTCAAATGTTGAAAGGTCTCCTATCATTAAGGAAATTAAAAGAAGCTACGACACTACTAGGTATTTGAAAATCAACCAAAGATAAAAAAAATGAAGGAAAATGTGATACAAAATATAAGTAGTGCTATAAATTCAATTAGGAGATCTAGACAGAAAAATGTTTCAATTGTACGTAGAGGAATACACATGGAAATGGTTTCATCAAGTACTAAAGAGAATCGTTTGGTAACATCTATGGCACGAGCATTAGGAATCTTGCAAAAAACTTTGCACAAACATCGGAAATTTCGGCTGCAAATAGATGTAAATGATGAACTCGCTTGTTGGAGAGATATTTGTAGGCAACCATACAAATATAGACTTGGAGAAAATGTTAAAAAAATAATATATGAATATTGGAAGAACAATTCGCGTGCTTTTCCAACTGCAAAGCATGTGATGCGAAGAAGAATAGCACGAAATCAGTACGAAGAACATGAAAACTATTTCTTGGAAACCACTCAGATAGAGTTATTCAACAAGTTCAGAGAAGAGAATCGTGAAATTCATGTTTCAATCAGTGCTTTTGTTCAACAAAAACCATGGTATGTAAAACCTATCACCGTACGCGACACTTGTTGTTGCCGTTATCATGTGGAATTTGAGTTATATTATAACACATTCTTTGATTTTGGTAGAACATTATGGAAGGATTCACCTCCTCCTTCCACTATCCGTGATTTCATATCTCAAATTCTATGTGAAAGAGAAAGTGATGAACTATTTTACAAAAAGAAATGTGTTGGTGGTAAAAAATATGATGATTGTGGAAATTTGACTAAATTTCAAAACAAATATCGTACTGATATAAATGATCAATCATTGTCCAACATGAAAGTGAAATGGAAGAGATATGAATATATCCATACATCGATTCAAGGTGAAAATAGTGTTAAAAGAATTGAATTATGAGAAGACGAAATTTTTGTGATAGACTTTTTGAGAAAGTTTGAGGCAGAAATTTACAAATACACCAAGCATTCCCATAGAGCTCGATGGCAAGACTTGCAATTCAAAAAATCTCGTGAATTTTTTCCACCAGGGACCCTTTTGTCAGTGATTGATATTGCAGAAAACTACACATTTGTTCCACAAAAAGAAATTCAGAGCGAATACTATCATTCTGACCAAGTCTCCATGCTCATCCATATTCTATATAGACATGCTGAACAAAACGTCAATCATGCAGAAATCACGAGTGAAAATCGACATATCATTAAAGAATATCACTTTTATATCAGTGACGATCGTACACATGATATAGATTTTGTACAACATTGTTTTGGAAAAAATTATGATTCCTTGAAAAATCATGGAATAACATTCAATAAATATTGGATATGGTCAGACGGATGCGTAGGTCAATTCAAATATACACAATCATTCTTTTGGTTGTGTTGTCTTCATAAGAAAACATGCGTTAAACATTGTTGGAATTTCTTTGAGGCTGACCATGGAAAAGGAGAACATGATGGCGCAGGGGCATGCATAAAATGAGCACTTCGAAGATATTAAATGAAACCCTCTGCAAGCCGACTTGTGGACACAAAAGAAGTTGTTCAATGGTGCATCACTGCTCTAAGCCATGAGACTAACCCATCAAGGGAAATGCGAAGGTACATTCAATTTAATTTTTATTGGAAATCTAATTTTATCGTGCAATGATTATCTTTGATTGTATTTTGATATCATATTTACATTCTTCTTTGAATTCTCCATATAAAGGTTTTTCTGGCATATTGGGATTGAAGACGTAGATAGATCGATTGGAAATGACGTTGAAACAATAAAAGGGACTAGAAAATTACATTCAATTAAAAAAAAGTCGTCCAGAAATGTGTTTGCATTGGATAAAAGAAAAGATTCTTGTTTTTTTCATGTTTGCATAGACAACACAACATCTAATGACATTTGTGAAAACAAAATGTATGTAAACGATTGGAAACATATAGAGCTAAATACAAAGGGAAAAATGTATGTTGCAATGTTTGAAGAAATGCAATCAGAGGAAACTACAATATCATCCGATGGTGATCGAGTTTTTGATCTTGTTAGAGAAGGTAACATTTGAATTTCTTTCTAGTGATTTAAAGATCTAGAAATAAATTTAAATATGTATAATTTTGTTAAGTTTGTTTTATTGCGCAAGAGCTGTTTTTACTGTAATTGCACCTATTGACAACAATGAAAATGTGAAGTATTATTTGATGCGTTGCACTGAACGAAAAATGAAATTATTAGAAAACTATAATAATCACGGATTTCAATATGAAAGAGGATCTATTATACTGAAAGGCTATTTTTTCAGACAAACTAAGAAAAGTGGGGATTTTGTTTACTTTGAAGACTATAAAACTGATTTCATAAGTTGTCAATATAGTCACTTGGTGTGTACAGCACGCATAAAGTTGATAGAGATTCAATCAAAGAAAAAAATGAAAATTAAGAAATGGAAAATGTCAAAATCCGATCATGAACGAATTATTGAAGATGGAATTCCATTGGAATTTTTTTGATTGAACTGCCCAACAATTTATTCTCTTTGGTTTAAATATGTTTTATAAGTTCCAGTACTCAACTGAAAATTGAGTTGCTTATGTTATTTATGCAAGTGTTTGCACATGTACAAATTGTTTTGGTACATGCACGTGCTCTAGTATCAAATGAAAGTAGCTTTTCTATACATGTGCATTGATGAAAAATGTTACATGTATTGAATATATATATATATATGTTCTAGAATGCAATTAATTATTCAAGTAGTTTTACTATGTGCATTGATGAAAAATGATTCACATACTCAATATATATGTTCTAGAATGCAATTAACTGAAAGTAGTTTTTCTATGTGCATTGATAAAAAATGTTGCACGTATTGGATATATACATGAACTGAATATGCCTAATTTTTCTTGTGGGCTTTTCTGATAAAAAGTATCCACAACGTAAATAAATCATCCATAGTATAGTTTTGTATGAAGATTCCTTTTAGACAAGAGACTCGGAGCACTTCTCCGACTTTTTGTGGGATTTGACCCGCATCTCTATTCCTAATTGAAAATCTAGTACAAAATTTGTCTGTCCAATGGTCGGATATGTTCTATGTTCTAGAATGCAATTAACTGAATGTCATCAATTTACCAATTTATAAATCAACAAGGCTACCTATTTGAGTGCATTAATGACATTGACCCGAATTCAACAAACATATACATGTACTTCTTATACTTCACATGGAAGTCTTCCATCTAGGCCAAATGTAGATTGAAACCATCCAAAACTTAGATCAAAACATTTAACATTATATCAAAACATTTAACATTTAACATTAAATCAAAATTAAAGGGATAATGTACAACTTCTTTACTCTTTTTGATTAAATCAAAACAATACTTCACATGGGAGTCTTCCATAGGCCAAATGTAGATTGAAACCATCCAAAACTTAGATCAAAACATTTAACATTATATCAAAATATTTAACATTTAACATTAAATCAAAATTAAAGAGATTTACATATAACTACTTTTTTACTCTTTTTGATTAAATCAAAACAATACTTCACATGGGAGTCTTCCATAAGCCAAATGTAGATTGAAACCATCCAAAACATAGATCAAAACATTTAACATTACATCAAAACATTTAACATTTAACATTAAATCAAAATTAAAGGGATAAATACATATAACTACTTCTTTACTCTTTTTGATTAAATCAAAACAATCAGAGGGGGTCTGAATAAAAAAAATAGAAAAGGGGCTGCCCATAACTGGGAAACCAGCCCAGAAGATGCTGCCCAATATCGGGAAACCAGCAGACAGAGAGTGTTCAGAAGCAAAGTGATTGCAAAACATGACAAAAGTTCAAAAAAGCTAAAGAGGACCTGACATCAAGCTAGTTGTCGATTTGTGTAGGAGGATTCTCCTCCAAAATTGGACAACTGTAGTCCTCCAGATTATCAGCTACTCCCTTGGAGTGCTGGGAGGAGCTCTCTAAAGCAGAAGAGGAGCCAGAGTCGTCTTTGAGATTTTTCTCCACATAGGCCAAGTTGCCGCTGCTTGCGCCATCGTTGTTGGAGCTCGTTGAGCCGGATTTGACTAGAAGAGCTGCCAACTTCCTGGTGTCTTGGGGCTGATGGGTTGGTATGGTGGAATTTCTCTGCCACTTCCTGGAACTAGAGGCACCTTCATCTTGGGGCTCCTCCTAAAAAATGACATAAATGGTTGTCGTAATTCGAGGTCTGACCATAGCGCTGGTGAAGTGAAATTGTGCAACATTGCTTGCCAGAGGAGGGTGCCTGCCTGTGTCATGGATTGAAAGAGGCGGGCGAGAGCCAACACTCCTGCCCCCTCCACCCCTACCCCCACCTCCCCTTCTGCAACGCATCCAATGTCTACGCATGGGGTCTTCCATAGGCCAAATGTATATTGAAACCATAAAAAACTTAGATCAAAACATTTAACATTATATCAAAAAATTTAAAACATTTAACATTAAATCAAAATTAAAGGGATTTACATATAACTACTTCTTTACTCTTTTTGATTAAATAAAAACAATACTTCACATGGGAGTCTTCCATAGGCCAAATGTAGATTGAAACCACCCAAAACTTAGATCGAAACATTTAACATTATATCAAAACATTGAACATTTAACATTAAATCAAAATTAAAGGGATTTACATATAATTATTTCTTTACTATTTTTGATTAAATCAAAACAATACTTCACATGGGAGTCTTCCATAGGCCAAATGTAGATTGAAACCATCCAAAACTTAGATCAAAAAATTTAACATTATATCAAAACATTTAAAACATTTAACATTAAATCAAAATTAAAGGGATTTACATCTAAAACATTTAATATTAAATCAAAATTAAAGGGATTTACATTAAATGTAGATTAAAATGATATCCAAAACTTGGGTTTTAATTTTTTTTTGATTATATCACAACATTACTTGACATGCCATCCAATTGTAGTTCAACTATCCAATAAAAACATTTAATATCATATCACATGTGCCAAATGTAGATTGAAACCATCCAAAACTTAAGTTTTAAAAACTTTTTGATTATATATCGTGCAACATTACTTCACATGCCATGCCAATTATAGTTCAACTATCCAATAAAAAAATTTAACATTATATCACATGTGCCAAATGTAGATTGAAACCATCCAAAGCTTAAGTTTTAAAAACTTTTTGATTATATATCGTGCAACATTAAAACATTAAACATTTATGTTCATTAAATATCACATGCCAAATGTAGATTGAAACCATCCAAAACATGAGTTTTAAAAACTTTTTGATTATATCATACATAAAATTACTTCACATGCCATGCCAATTATAGTTCAACTATCCAATAAAAACATTTAACATTATATCACATGCCAAATGTACTTCAAGCATCCAAAACTTAAAATTTAAAAACAAAACAAATTATAACACATCATTACATAACATGCCAAATGTAGTTCCGAAGCAAAACATTAATTTATAGAAGCAAAACATTAATTTATAGATGACAACAATACTAGTTGTTCAATTATCCAAAACTTAAAAGTTTTAATAACCAAACAAATTATATAACAACATTACTTCACATTCACATGCCAAAAGTACTAAAACCATCCAAAACTTAACTTTTTGGAACAAAATAAATTATATTAACACTGAAATAAAACATGTCCAAAAATTGTAGATCTCACAAGTATGAAACTGTATCAAGTTATATATGTATATGACAATGCATATAGATAATATATAAAAAAGTAAATTTAAGACTATCTAAATCTTGAAATCAAATCTACAAATCATGTCCGTCAAATAGAGATGAATGTAGCATCTTTCTTATCAGGGTCTCAATCCGCGCACTATCATGCGAAGCATGGGAAACCTGTACACAATGCACATGTACTTGAACATTAAAATTTGATGTTTTAAAAAAGAATGAGAATATATATAGAACTTCATGTAAAAAACAAAATATAAAAAAAAAATCATGCAATACCTCATGAGGTTCCCTCTCCATTTGTTCATCTGCTACAAGTTCCCCCCCCATGGGAACATCTGCAACGGTAAACTGTACAATATACATGTACGATTAAATAAATAAATAAATAAATATATATATTTCAAATGAAAATGCACGTGTACATATATAAACTTATTTTCAATAATATTAAAAAAAAAGTTAGACAACTTGTTCAAATGGTTGAAATGGTGTGGATGTTCCTATCTCCGTCGCTAGAGTCCATGGATTAAAGAAATCTTCTATAGGAGCCTAAATTCAAAAAATTTAAAATAACTCAAGATATATATATATCTCAATTTTTAATGGAACTTTTTGAGGTGGAATATATATATATATATATATATATATATATATATATAACTTAAACATAAATTTTAAAAGTGAAAAATTGTCCATACTTGTGGCTCATCTCCTAAGGAAGTAGAAGGTACATCTCCCAAGGAAGAAGAAGGTACTGCCATCCCAAAAACATCGAACAGAATCGGAATCTGTTAAAACATTTTATCATTATATATACATACATGTACATGTGTGCACAATTATTTATTTTAAAAATATCACTTAAAAAACACTAACATTTGCCAACATATCTTGATGGTGAGACCCATCTGCAATGTTTGAACCAGAGGTCCCGAACATGATATTAACATTTTCGTCACTCATCATGCGTGACAACTGCAAATGGTGTTTTAACATATAATGATACATTTTTGTTAGATTAATGTACATACAAATAAATGTATACATGTACATACACATGTATTTATTACAAATTTTACACATGTATACATGTTAAAGTAATTGAACCCTAAGGTCATTAACATATACTGTTCCCGTGCCCTCTTCCTCATGAAGAATTAGGTCTTGAAAACCATTGCAACAATTTTTTGCATATATTTAGAGATCTTCAACATTCATGTTGTCAATCTCTTCATCTGTACAATACACAAAATTGGCATATGCATTTTCACGTGCTCTTTGTCAATTTAGACAAACATCGACTCCACCCAATCTGTTGTAAACATTGTCAATCATGACATCCCTTGCTTCTAGACTTATTTGAGAAGTCGCATCCATCTCTGACCGCAGAGTTTTGACCCGAAAAGGTCGACTCACAATGGTGGCTCAGGGCAAGTCAACTCCACATCTCAATTAGCGCCCTTACGATCATACAATTGACCTTTCCCCGGACCAAAAAATTCTGACGGAAGGTCATTGTAGTTGGGTTTCATATCCAAAAACAATTCTGCGTAAAACAATTGTGCAAAATAAACAGGAACCTCGTCATTCCATGGGAGCCTTCCATAGGCCGCAAGGTGCCTATCATACAAATAGTGAGCTATATTTGGGTGCTTGAAATATTACGCCTTCAGCATTTTTCTTTTTGGCCCTTCCTTGAAATTAAACATTGACTTTGCCATATTTTTTGTAACTCTTTTTTTTACATCCTCCCATTTATCGGGACCCATTACTGTTTCCTTTCTCTTTCTCATAACTTCTAAAAATGTATCAGTCGTTGGCCCAAGATTTTTATACACATTTACAATTTCGCCCAATGAATGTGTAACTATTTTGAGGCTTTGTCAACTCTCAGCAGGTAGAGTCAAAGCCATGAGATCTCTTCGAATTTTTGCATGAAGTTTTTCACACGTTTGTAAGGTGCATTGCGCCATGTTTGTTTCCCATGGTATATCAGAAATGTCAACCGGATAAGTTGTGATGGGTAGACAACCTTATTCTTGAATATAGCATTTTGCCCTGTGTCTATTTTGACCAATATTTAAAACATTTTCAGCTTCTGTATCAATATATATATATAATTTTGTATATTAGAAAAAACACATGTAAACAAATTTGTACAAATTCAATGAAAAAAATATTGAAATTGATGGCAACCTCGATGTGGTTGGTTAGAATCTTATCCACCCTGAAACAGTTGAGACCCAGAACGACCTTGCTGAGAACCAGACCCAGAACGAACCTGCTGAGAACTAGCACCACCAACCATTGATTGGCCTCTGAGGGAATAAATATCACCACCTTCACGCAACCTGCTACCACTCATTGATGGCCCTCTAAGGGGATTTGAACCACCACCAACCTCTCGAGATGAGAGAGAAGCTTCATAAACAAATAAAAATTTATAATCAATTGAAAAATGCATTCATGTGTTCATATATATGCATGTACATATTCATTGATTAAATTGCGTGAACCATACCACGACTGGGTGAACCATGGGCATGCTCCATGGATGGAGTAGAGACCCTTCTCTTCCTAGCTCTTAGAAAATAAAAAATGAAACTTATTAACAACTAATTTAACTCACAAAGTTAATAAAAAATAAATTCCATATGTACACACATGTATTGAGATTTAAGATTATATTTAAATACCATGAACATCCCCTGATCCCTGATCCCCCATATGGGATTCTGTTGATTTTCGTCATTCATTCTCCATGATATATATATCTATTGGTGGACATTTACAAAAAATAAATTTCATAAAATTAATGTAATTTAGTGTACACAAATTATGTAGAACACAACTTTCAAAGCCCTAATTGATGTGTGAAACTCAATTTAAGCAAAAAAAAAATTATAAAAATCATAAGTTCACCAAATTTTGCTTTACATGGTGGGAACACACTTGGTATAAAATTGAAAAAAACACATGGTCTCTAAAAAAGAAATGAAACTCCATTTAAACAAAGAAATTTTGAAGTCCCCGCATTTTAATTTTATAAATATGTGAAGTTCACCACTTGTTGCAAATGTGAAATTCACCAAGTTGCGTTTTACATGGTGTGGTGGGAGCACACTTGGTATGTAATTGAAAAAAGCACATGGTCATTAAAAAAGACACATTTATAAGTACACAACACACACATATCCAAGATATGTTACAATGTCCATCAATAAATTTTGAAGGAGAGCGTTTCAACACTAATTCATCTTTGAGAGATGAATCTTGAATTTTTGAAGAAGAGAATCTCAAAACCAATTCGTCTTTGAGAGATGAATCTTGCATTAGCATTGCTCTGAATAATTCTAATTCATCTCTGATAGATGAATCATGAATTGGCATTGCCCCACGCAATAGATCAACGAACATCTTATTGACATTTGTACAATGCCTTATACTAAAAATTTGAAATTGGCTAACAATATTGTTTTCTATTCCATGCAGCTCTTTTAGCCTCTCCTTCTTAACTTGGCACATGCCATTCATCTGGTTGCACACAAGTTCAGAATTGGTGAAAACTATGATTCCATTTGATCCATACTCCATTTCTATTCCCAAGCCTTCTATCAATCCAATATAATATGCCTCGTTGTTTGTTGTTCTTCCCGGTATATTCATTTTCCTTTGGATGACTTTGCTAGTCGCAATATTGTAAAGCACATATGTAATCACTGCTTTCCCTGGATTGGGATAGCAATAAAATTCTATGCATGATTTCCATTTTTCAACCATATTTAATGGTTTTCTTATCCCTAGTATATATATATATATATATATGACATGAGAGAAATGACACAAGATCATGAGGTAAATGACATGTGCATGGTTTATCTTAAAGTTTGACTTAAACAGTTTATAGTCTAGAATTCACATCTAAAGTTAATGGGAGGAAGCCTTTATTTTGTGGGAGAAATGACACATGTACAAAATTTACCTTAAATTGGTTGTGTTTTATGAATATTAAAATGAAAAACTTCTATTTAGACCTATTCCAGAGATTGAATGTAGGGGCATTTACTAGATATGTCACCTTTCATAAAAGATGAGATCCAAAGGCTACCTGGCCCTTTATAGACTCTGCCTATAGAACTTGTAGAAGTCAAGAAATTTACATTGAAAAATTTATAGAACTTGTAAAAGTTAAGAAATTTACATTGACAAATTTACATCAAATTTACAAGTAGAAATTTACATTGACAACATATAGAGATTCAACTAGGCTTGTGAAAAGTACAAGTGGACAATGCATAATTCTATTTAGAATAGTCTTTGGTTTAATGGTTAAGCAAGAAAGAGTCATTACTTTCTCTATCTAGAGTAGAAGTGGAATACATAGTAGTTACTTCTTTTTGAGTGTTTTGGATGAAATGGGCTCTACAAGATATTAAGGTAAATTTCTTTTTGAGTGAGTAGAAGTGGAATGCATAGTAGTTACTTCTTTTTGAGTGTTTTGGATGAAATGGGCTCTACAAGATATTAAGGTAAATCTATATATCTATTAAGTGTTTCAATAGAAGTGTAATAATAATTTCAAAAATAAAATATTCTACTTCCTTCAATCACTATTTACATATCATAATAAAGTACCACTTCCTCACACAACAAGTCTTTGAGAAAATAGTGAAGATGGAATACATACCCACAAAGCCTCTTGTTAGAGAAGCATTTGAATATGTGAGAAACAAATTAGGAATATTTCTTGTAAATTATCTTGTTAGAGAACCATTTGAACATGTGAGAAACAAATTAGGGATAGTTCTTGTAAATTATGGTCACTTATTTGACTTGAAAAGAAGAGCCTATGAAATTGAGTGCAATATCTATATGATCAAGTGTCAATAATTTGAAGTAGTCAAGAGAGATAACAAAGGACCATCAAAATTGAGTGAAATATCTATATGATATCTATATGATCAAGTGCCAATAATTTGAAGTAAAGAAAGAGAACAAAGGACCATCAAAATTGAGTGCAATATCTATATGATTGTGTCAATAATTTGATAATTTGAAGTAGTCAAGAAAGATAACAAAGTAGTCAAGAAATATAACAAAGGATATCTATGTGGGAGAGTACACAATATCTAAGGGGGAGAATTCAATACAAGGAAGGAATAAAAAGAGTAACAAGAAGATTGTGTCAATAATTTGAAGTAGTCAAGAAATATAACAAAGTAGTCAAGAAAGATAACAAAGGATATCTATGTGGGAGAGTACACAATATCTAGGGGGGAGAATAAAATAAAAGCAAGAAATAAAAAGAGTAACAAGAAGCATATGATTGTGTCAATAATTTGAAGTAGTCAAGCAAGATAACAAAGGACCATCATCAAATTCAAATTGAAAGATCAAGTAGTCTTCTTCATGAAGAAGAAGCATTAACTAGGTTCATCATTTAAAGGGTTCATTTTTTAATGAAAAAATTTATGAAAAAAAAGAAGTACATACATGTACATATATAATTTATATAAACATGTAAATAAATATTCTCAAATGTACACGGTAGTATTATAAATTTTCATATCTAATTAATAGATGTTGAAGATGAGTCTAGCTCATTCTTTATTGGCATTATCATAACATTCTCAAAAGCTCCTCCTGAATCTAAAAATGAATATGGAATGAATCCTAAAAATGAATATGGAATGAATCATTGTACATTATTATAAAAATTGTATTTAAATGACATTTGATCTATGAATAATATGGAATAAATGAATATGGAATGAATCATTGTACATTATTATAAATATTTTATTTAAATGACAATTGATCTATGAATAATATGGAATGAATCATTGTACATTATGATAAATCTTGTATTTAAATGACTCCTCCTGAATCTAAAAATGAATATGGAATGAATCACTGTACATTATTATAAATCTTGTATTTAAATGACATTTGATCTATGAATAATATGGAATGAATCATTGTACATTATGATAAATCTTGTATTTAAATGACATTTGATCTATGAATAAAAAAAAATGGGATCATCTCTTCATATATATATGTGTAAAAGAGATAAATAAAAAGTAAAGGTAATTCCACCAAGCCTAAAGGAGCATGTCCTAATACATTAAATTATGTTTGGTTTCTAGAAGCATTGATCATGAAGAGTCATGAGATCCACATTTCGACCATACTATTTGCAAGTTAAAGGAGCATGTCCTAATACATTATTATGTTTGGTTTCTATATTATTATGTTTGGTTTATAGAAGCATTAATCATGAAGAGTCATGAGATCCACATCTCCAAAATACTATTTGCAAGTTCACATTTCCATCATGCTATTTGCAAGTTCTAGTAATTCCACCAAGCCTAAAGGAGCATGTCCTAATACATTAAATTATGTCCTAATACTTTAAATTATGTTTGGTTTCTAGAAGCATTAATCATGAAGAGTCATGAGATCCACATTTCGACCATACTATTTTCAAGTTAAAGGATCATGTCCTAATACATTATTATGTTTGGTTTCTAGAAGCAGTAATCATGAAGAGTCATGAGATCCACATTTCCAAAATACTATTTGCAAGTTCACATTTCCATCATGCTATTTGCAATTTCTATATGAAGATATGTATTCTAATAACTAATTAACAAGTTGTGATGTCCTAATACATTATTATGTTTGGTTTCCATCATACTATTTGCAAGTTCTATATGAAGATATGTAGTCTAATAACTAATTAGCAAGTTGTGATGTCCTAATACATTATTATGTTTGGTTTCCATCATACTATTTGCAAGTTCTATATGAAGATATGTAGTCTAATAACTATACAGTATAGCCCATATAACATATAATGGTCTTTGACAGTATGAGTAAAGAGTCAAAAAATAGAGAGGCCTCCCAGCAAAGTTCCACCTGTTCATGAAGGTAAGCAAAATAATATCGGAAGTGAAACAGTGACACCACAGAACATATGTGAATTTACAAGAAAAAACCATGTTTCATATATTGATAACAGTTCATATACAAAATACTCTTGATATACCCATAACAGGTTATCAAGTATAAAAGATCAAATTCTGCCTCATACAGAAATACATCTGAAAAAGACAATATGCAGTCACATTACAATAGTAGATCATTCTTGTTCAATCATTCTTCTTGTAAAACAAAGTTCCCTTCACCCTCATATGCCTAATTATGGCCGTTTAGCTATAGTCTATCCACATCATGATCGATTACAAAAAATAGTAAAGGTTGCACATTCCAGCGTTGAGGAATCAAGAGAAAGCTCAGTAATGGCATAAGCTTAACAATGGTGGTAAACTTCCATGCACAGGTGGAGAATCAGCTAGAGCAGATGAAATTGATGGATCCACAGGAACAGTAACAATTTTAGCAACCAAATGCATATCATACTACCAAAAATTTAACATACACCTTATAGCAAAAGGTAATGAAATTTAAAGCATAATTATGGCCGTTTAGCTACAGTCTATTCACACCATGAATGATTACAAAAAATAATAAAGGTTTCACATTCCAGCATTGAGGAATCGAGAGAAGGCTCAGTAATGGCATAAGCTTAACAGGGGTGGTAAACTTCCATGCACAGGTGGAGAATCCGGATTTTTCAGATAATAAAATTGGTTCTATTAGAGATAGGTCGTATTGATGACCAAGAAAACTCTGGGGAAGAGGCAAGATTCACCTTCGTTGTTGCTCCCATTAAGCCCAGCCTCAGTAGAAGTGGGTAGCGGCACTGAGTGGACGGTCTATCTGCCCCTAAGTGGTATTACCAGTCATTCCATAGGAGTTGCTGATCCAGCGATTTCTAGTCCTGATAGATTATTGGCTAACCGGGGCTAGCAATAAACTTATGGTGGGCACTTAATGAGAATCCATATTGGCTGTGTATGGCAAGGGGGAACCCTCTGACAATGTGACTGGGATATATGGGCTATTGACCGACTAGCGACATCCTGGGTGCAATAATAACCAAGGAGCTCGACCAGGAGAGGAACTTTAGTTGCTCTCCAACTATCTTAGTGCGTGCCGTAACACGCTAAGAATTAGCTAGAGTGGATGAAAATGATGGATCCACAGGAACAACAAGAATTTTTTCACACTGTTTATCAGCGAATCGACATTTCTGGGGATGGTTTTGTTAGCCTGTTGACTGAATCTAGGCAGATCAAGGATGATCTCAAGCTACCTACTGATGACTAGCTGGTGGCACAAATCAAGGGAAATACCATTTTCATTACTGAAAGACCATTCTTATTAATCAAAAAACACAAAAATAGTTATACAATAAGACAACGTTCCATAGCTAAAAACGTTTAATTTTACTTAGTTTACAATCATAAAAAAAAGATAAGCCAAATAAACCTAGAATTACATTTCAACTTGATCTAAACTTCCATGCACAGGTGGATAATCAGCAACAGAAAGAATTCCTACCTGGTGGTTCGCTTGACGTCACCGAAGATAATCACCAACAGAGCGGAAGCAGCCCCAAACCATCAACAGTGCTGCAACAATTCAACGAACAAAGCAGAACGACCAAAACGCGTGACGAAAAAGAGCGAAGAAACACAGAAAACGCGTGAAGAAACTGAGAAAAGAAACATAGATGCGGGAAAACAATGAACTTCGAGGGCGATATATTTATAAGAAATAGTGCGGCCGAACTATTTTAAGAGTAAAAGTTCGGCCGAACTTTTGTTGCCGGTTTTCCCATCTCCGGTGAAAACTCTGTTTGCCCATGTCGTCAGTGTGCCGTCAATCTAAACGAGAAAATGATTTCGACTGAACTTTATCAAAAGTTCGGCCGAACTATTGCCGAACAAAAAATTTCTGCCCCCGATTCTCACAAAAGTGTAACCCAACTTCACATTTATGCCCTTTTACTTCCCTTTAACTCTAATCTCAACAGGGCCTTCCTTAGAACTGGCATGCAACAACTATTTATAGTGAATTATTAGTTATATGATTGATCACAACATGTGAATTAAATCATATTTAGTTCATTGGACCTCTCATTAGCTTGTCCATCAGTTAGAACTAGTTAAATTGATTTTAACTCAAACAATTAAGTTAAACAATTAGAACTCAAAACAAATAGCAATTGGACCCCCTAAAACTTAGAGTAAACTCTACATGCCTCCAGTTTGACCCCCAACTCAAATTAACTGAGCTAACTAAGTCTTCCCAACTCATTTAACTTGTACAAGTTGTCATGTGATGTGGAATTACAATTTCCTTCTAATTTAATTAAGGGAAAATTAAATTAGAGGCCTCTTCTTGTTGCTAATTTCAACACTTCCTCTCAACAAGAAAGGGATTTTATGCTACCCCGATCCTGCCTCTGTGGAGCTTGAATTTTCCTCTTGATAGTGCATTCATCAATATGTTTTCATCCCGGTCCTCCATGGGAATGTAATATAATGACATAATCCACCTCTGCACACAATCTCTGAGATGATGATACCGGATATCAATATGCTTGGACCTATCATGAAAAACTGGAATAACCGAGAGTTTGATGCAACTATGGTTATCACAATAAATCATCATCTGATCCATATATCAACCAAACAAACCAACAAGTATCTTCGTCATCTAGATGGCCTCACGTGTTGATGGGTCATATTGTACTCTGCCTCTATTGAACTGAGTGTAACTAATCTTAGTTTCCTTTTGTGCCAGGAAACTGCTAATGATCCAATGCTAAAGATGCCCCCTGATGTACTCTTCCTGTCGGATGGACTCCCTGCCCAATCTGCATTTGTCAAGCCTTGGAGCTTCACTCCCCATGTCTACCTATACCATATCCCAAACTCTGTAGTTCGTTGAGGTATCTCAACACATGCTTGTCTGCCTTACAAAATATCTTGGTAGGCTTAACAATAGCTTGACTAATATGTTTAACCGCATAGCATTTGTTTAGTCGTGTGTTCACCAAATACATGAGTGAACCAACAAGCTTCATGTAGATGGTAGCATCTACTACTTCGCCTAAAGTATCATCCTCCTTCGCCTGAAGTAGTATTATCACTCCACCATATCTCTAAGGCTGAAGAGGAAATCCCAACAGAGGTAAACACAGACCAATATTTTGGCTTGGTATCTAGCCCTACCAAACTGGAGAGGGCTCTCTCCACAGTGTCATAGCCAAGAGGGTTGGATAAATTAGGGTTTTAATCTATGTATGAGTACAAGGGTTTGATTCGATTGGATTGGGTTGTTGGATGGGTGAATTGGGTCAAAGAGGCTAGGTCATAAAAAATAGGATTAGGGTTGTAGAGATTCAATGGGGCAAGGTAGGTAGAAAGCCTAAAAATTTATGGTTTCTTGAGTGGGATGGATCAGACAGGTGAGGAGCTAGAAAGAGCAAGGTTAAGAATGAATTCTTTCTAAATTGAAGAAGATGGAAAAACTATGAAGGTTTTCCAAAACAGAGCATGAGAGATGTATTTTTTTTATCAACTTAAAAACTAGGATGCCATAGAAATGAAATGTATCATGAAACAAAACATTCATACATAATGAGGCATAAGAAGAACAATGCTAAATTCTCATACCACAGGTATCCCAAACAAATAGCTGCAACCTTTTCATTAATTTCCTGCCAAAATGATTACATTAGAGTCTCTCATCAATGCATCAACATCCAACAATTTCCAACCTCTTAAATGAGTAAAAAGTACATGATATATACCTCAAACAACCTCTCCCAACCTCAAGGGTCGAATTCCCAAATTGAGTAGGTGTTCCACCAAAAACTGAGCTAAATACCTACAGTGTAGGGAGGTCAAACTGACTCATCCCTCACTATTTGCAAACTAATTCATTACATGGCATAAAAAAATTTTAGCTAATGTATTTACCCTAGGTAAGTCAACCACGTCATAATTAATTTTACATTCATTATTTACATTGGTAAAAATCTCATTTACGATGGTCAAACTGGAAAATTTTGAGAAAATTGAAAAACATCAGCAAATTGAGAAAATGTGTCCTATGAGCAGCGCCACTATCCTATGTGCAGCGCCAACTTCAAGCTAACTTTTGAGGGGGTTTTTTATGTCAAAACTGAGCTCAAGATAGCTCATTGCAAATATTATCCATTCTAATTTCCAAAAATGTGCTTGGTTTTCATATTTGACTTGATTTAACCTCCCAAAAATTGATTCTCCCAACACTGCTCTATGCACAGTGCCAAGGTGAAAAAAGAGGCAGAAACATGATTTTTTGGTTGTTTTTTAACCTTTTCACTGACTATTTTTTCCAAAAAAACTTAGAAAATTTTCTAGGGTGCATGTCTTCATCATTATGAATCCAATGGTAGTCTCTGTTTGGCCATTGGAGGTCCCTAGAAGGTGTGCAATGCCTAGGGCGTTGCGCATAGGACAATCAAACTGTGTAAAAATTCTGAATTTTCTAGAAACATTGGCATCCAAGATGGAGAAATATCTCACTAACCATGAGGTTTTTTGTAAACCTAGAGTTTTTTTTTTCTTTGGCATGTTGTGAACAAAAACCTCCTCCAGTTTCTCAAAAATCATTTTTTTTTTCCACAAGCTTCTCTGCAAAAAGGTGTCTCAAACAGGATTTTGCACAGGCATAAAAATAGGTTGTGAATATGTGAATGGTTCTCTCATTATGTAATTCTTGTATAAAAACTGAGAGAGCTTTTTGTACTTTGATATCCTAGGAACAAAAACTTCCTCCAGTTTCTCAAAATCCTTTTTTTTCGCCACAATATGCTCTGAAACAAGGTGACCAAATAGGACATTTCTGGAAAATGTGCCTTCGAAGAGTTTTTCTAATTTTCCCAAATTTTCTTCAAATTTCCTCAAAATTTCTTCATAATTACTTCATGGAGACCTGATAGGGTATGATTTCTATCATGGATGCATCAATGAGCAAATCAAACTTACCCTTCTCTTTCTGCTTGATTAGGGTTTGTAGTTTTGAACCAATTCACAGAAATCAAAGCAGCCCACATGTGTGAAGCAAGTGACTGCCATGGGTGAGGCCATTAGTTATTTGGTGTTTGTAGGTTCAAGTATGAGGATAATCCCTCCTTTTTTTGGCCTCCTCTCTATTTTTTTTCCTCCTCCTCCTCTTACCTATCTTTCTCTTCTTCCATACAGTCTTTGTCTTCTTCCATGGTGTCTTGGTCTAGAAACCCTAGGGAGATGAATTGGGAGTGAAATGTGCATTTAGGGAGTGGGGATGGGGATGTGAAAATTAGGGATATGGGGAAAGGGCTTATCAAATTGAGGGAGTTGAGAGGGAGTAGAAATGTTGTGGGATTTGGGAATAGGAATTTTATTACATGTATGGGGATTTGGGAGCCTAGGAATTTGAAATACTTAGGTCTTAGGGTTTATGGGATTAAGGGTTTTGGGATAGGGAATTAATGATATATGGGTAGGGATAGGATTTATTGTGATGTGGGAAGGGTAAAATGGGTCTTAAAGGATCAAATTTTGGATTAGGAAGTGAAAGCAGGGTTTCTATTTTGAAAAAACTAGAGATTTCTCATGAAAATCTTGACACCATGAAATTTGCACTTAAGAAATGAAAGGAGGTAATAATGATTTCTTAATTACTTGCTAGGAAATGAAGAAACCCTTTTCTGACTTTTGGAGGACCTTCACTGAGTTTGGAAGCTTGCAAGTGAAATTTTCCAGGTGCACAACGCCTTGGCTCTATGCGCAACGCCTCTGGCCTATGTGCAGCACCAACTTTCATACTGCTTTTGGAGGCCTTAGGGGTGTCAAAATTGAGTGCATGATAGCTCGTTGGAAATATGTCTCTCTTAGATACAAAAGGGGCCTATCAAGCACTGAAAATGATCAAGTATAGCCCCTCAAAAATCAATTCGCCCAAGATTGGTCAAAAAGTGCAGAATGGGGATGCAAAAATGCAGTGCGCTCTTGCAGGAAACTTTTGGAGGCTTTACTTAACTCCAAATTGATATCATGATAGCTAATTAAAACTCTCTCTATATATATTTATCATTTGACTTATCAAGTAAGTCATTTTGACACTCCATCAGAGAGAAAATTTGATTTTCCCAAGGTTCCTCTAGAAGTGCAGCAACTCTCTTGTAGCAACTGTATTTTTGAAATTTCTCCAAAACCATGAAAACTATGTAAAAATGAAGGAGGTTTTTCTTCCTTGACCTATGATGGACAAAAACCTCTTTCATGTTTGTAAAATTCATCTCCATTTGGTCAGAAACATACTTTGAAGCAAAACTGACCCTATGTGTGGCAAATGATATGTCCCTTGGAATGAAATCTTGAAAAATGATGGAGACATGATGTTTATGAGTTGTAATGGCCTCATACTTGCTCATATGACCTCCCATATGCCTCCTCTACTCAGATGTATCTGATTCCATAGCAAACCCTAGCTCGATGGGAGTGGAAATTAGGGTTTAGTGCTTGTGGAAAATGATGATTTTGAGGGATAGGAGTGATGGGAAATGTTTAGAAACACTAATTCCTTTTGGAACTTTGAGTTGGTAGCTTGGGAATCATGAACTTATTACATTTTTAATGACATAAACTTACATAATGAAAATTAAAAATTACATCTTAAAACCAAAATTACATGCTGGAACAAGAATTTCACTTTACAAATCATCTTCATATGGTGAAGAGAAGTTATTGGGTCACCCTTTACTTGCTAGTATTATGCATTGTAAATGAAGCTTTATTAGACCTTGGAAACCCTAATGACCTAGTGAAACCTTGAAAGAGTGGTTGTCATGATGACATTAGCTTTATGTATGATGTACAGTCAGCAAGGCATGAAATATGCTAGCAAGTAATAAAATTTGAGGAAGAGTGATGTTTTTGGACTAGGGCTACTATCAATGACTAATTTTTTGCATGACCTAGTGGAATGATAAAAAATTTCAAAGTGGGACTTCTAAAATGATATGAAAAGAGGATTTTGATCACTGATAGCCGGATGCAAATACTAACACTAACATTGGCCTTATTGGGGATGATAGCTCTGAAATATGTGTCAAGAACCACAGAATACTAGATTTTTCATATCAGTGCCTTATCCATTGGGCCAATATGGTCAAAAGCTAAAGAATAACTAAATACTGAAAACTTGACTCAATAAAATGACTCAAGACTGACTCAAAATTGACTGAAAGCTAACTGAAAAATATGCTCATAATTGAAATTGTTCAACAAAACCTACTCTAACTGATCCATTCATCACCTAATCAAGTGAAATGGAACAACCAATGCAACCATGTAAGCATTTTGGCTACTAGTTGAATTCTCTGCAAGTGCTTTCTTATGAGCAAGAAGAGAGGACTACTGAAAGGAAACTCCCATGAAAACTTGTAATCATATTGAATCTTAATGAAATTGCAAAGCATGAGCCCGCCAGTTGACCTCAAGAATGCTACAAAAGGATATTCATAGGAATACATATTTATTTGTAGCCCATCTAATACATTACTGCTATTTTCTAAGTAGTCTTCATGACATGAATATGAACTTTCATCTTTACCCTTACTTTCCTGATATGGCTGCAAATGTTCAGATGAGCTTTGTAACGAGACTCCTGCTGAAAATGACAAAGAAACCGGTTGTCGGATCAAGTTTATATCAACACTCTTTTCAAGCTTAGAGTTAGCTAATGGATAAGAAATTTTACTACAGATATCATCCAACACATCAACTATAGGGTCATGAAAGACCTGAAAAGACTGTTGCAAACTATTTTCCATTGGTTCTAATGAGATTGCATGACTTTCAATAGGCTGCTCAACCTTTGCTTTAGATACATTATGAAAATTTTCCTTTAAAAAATGAAATGCTTCAAAACATAATGGTACAGAATCATCTTGCATAATTTGATCATATGTTTCAACTTCCAAGCCTTCATCTGCAATTTGAAATTCAATGGAATTTGGTGGCTGAAAATCTAGAGTTGAGGAGTCTTGATCAAGGATTTCATTTCCCTCTTGATTGTCAAGATCAAAAATTAATGGTTTTTGATTTTTGATTGCATGAAAGTTGTCTCTAATGAAATGAAACAAATTAAAACAAAGAGGCAAAGATCATTTACTTACTTCCAAATTTGCTGCACTTTCCTCCTCACTGCCATAGCTGATATGCATCGGCTGATCACTATATTTGAGTTGCTGAAACTTAACTTTATCCTCCCACAAAACTGTTGTTGATTGGTCTATAATATTAGCTTCTGTTTGGAGAACATAATTTTCATCATACTGATCATACTTAGGAAAATTATCAAAAGAACACTAGAAAATTTGGTGGAAATTCCGACGGCCAATTCGTCGCTCTTCCGACACATAGTCGTCACAAGAGCGACAGTTCGAGGGCAGACAAAACATGGTTTGTAATTCCGTCGCAGTTCCGACACACTTAAAAAGTGTAGCACTATCGACACTTCTTCCGTCGCTTCCGAACTAGCGTCGCTCTTCTGACGTCTCACGAATCGTCGTGTTTCCGACGTTTGTAAACTGTCGCACTTCCGACGAAATGTGGTCCGACGTTTTGAACGTCACTCTTCCGACGTTTGTAAACGGTCTCAATTCCGACGCAATGTGGTCCGACGTTTTGGACGTCGCTCTTCCGACGTTTGTAAGTTGTCGCAATTCCGACGAAATGTGGTCCGATGTTTTGAATGTCGCTCTTCCGACGTTTGTAAACTGTCGCAATTCCAACGAAATGTGGTCCGATGTTTTGAACGTCGCTCGTCCGATGTTTTTATATTGTCGCTCTTCTGAAGTTTTTGAGTTGTCGCAATTCTGACGCTTACAAGGCGTCGGTATACCGACGGCGAGTTCAATTTTTAAAAGAAAAAATGAAACTTTAAAAGAGGAAAAATGTTGTTTTGAATATATTATATGAAGTAAAAAAGTCCATGAAGTCATTAGATTTTCACATCTAAAGATTGGAACCCAAATATCCATCCAGAAAAGTGGAAGTCCCACCCCAGACAATGATAGAAAAATACCCCATGTCACATATAGGGACATGATATAAAACCCAGTAATGGTCCACATGGAGATTATCGACAAATCTGAGAAAGAATCCAAATATGCCCGAGGCATCTATAAGAAAGTGAAATAGCAGTATGTAGAATAGTAAAGCAACAGATAGAGTACCGACGTCCATTGTTCCAAATACAAATTAAAATACCCAAAATCCTGCAACAGAGAAAAACGCTAATCATGTGAGGAGTGTGATATGTCCAAAATATAAAAATACCATCAGACCATATCAATAAACCAGCAACATAGACCAGCATCGCTAGTTTTGAAGGCAGAGTGATAAACATTAATCATTTTTTTTTCACAAGAGAAAAAACATTTTTTTGAATATATTATATGAAGTAAAACAGTCCATGAAGTCATTACATTTTCACATCTGAAGATTGGAACCCAAATATCCATCCAGAAAAGTGGAAGTCCCACCCCAGACAGTGATAGAAAAATACCCCATGTCACATACGGGGACTTGATATAAAACCCAGTAACGGTCCACATGGAGATTATCGACAATCTGAGAAAGCATCCAAATATGCCCGAGGCATCTATAAGAAAGTGAAATGGCAGTATGTAGAATAGTAAAGCAACAGATAGAGTACCGACGTCCATTGTTCCAAATACAAATTAAAGTACCCAAAACCCTGCAACAGAGAAAAACGCTAATCATGTGAGGAGTGTGGTATGTCCAAAATATAAAAAGACCATCAGACCATATCAATAAACCAGCAACATAGACCAGCATCGCTAGTTTTGAAGGCAGAGTGATAAACATTAATCATTTTTTTTTTCACAAGAGAAAAAACGTTGTTTTGAATATATTATATGAAGTAAAACAGTCCATGAAGTCATTACATTTTCACATCTGAAGATTGGAACCCAAATATCCATCCAGAAAAGTGGAAGTCCCACCCCAGACAATGATTAAAAAATACCCCATGTCACATACAGGGACATGATATAAAATCCAGTAACGGTCCACAGGAGATTATCGACAATCTGAGAAAGCATCCAAATATTCCCGAGGCATCTATAAGAAAGTGAAATAGCAGTATGTAGAATAGTAAAGCAACATATAGAGTACCGACGTCCATTGTTCCAAATACAAATTAAAGTACCAAAAATCCTTGAACAGAGAAAAACGCTAATCATGTGAGGAGTGTGATATGTCCAAAATATAAAAATACCATCAGACCATATCAATAAACCAGCAACATAGACCAGCATCGCTAGTTTTGAAGGCAGAGTGATAAACATTAATCATTTTTTTTTTTTCACAAGAGAAAAAACGTTGTTTTGAATATATTATATGAAGTAAAACAGTCCATGAAGTCATTACATTTTCACATCTGAAGATTGGAACCCAAATATCCATCCAAAAAAGTGGAATTCCCACCCCAAACAATGATAGAAAAATACCCCATGTCACATACAACAACTTGATATAAAACCTAGTAACGGTCCACATGGAGATTATCGACAATCTGAGAAAGCATCCAAATATGCCCGAGGCATCTATAAGAAAGTGAAATAGCAGTATGTAGAATAGTAAAGCAACAGATAGAGTACGTACCAACGTCCATTGTTCCAAATACAAATTAAAGTACCCAAAATCCTTGAACAGAGAAAAACGCTAATCACGTGAGGAGTGTGATATGTCCAAAATATAAAAAGACCATCAGACCATATCAATAAACCAGCAACATAGACCAGCATCGCTAGTTTTGAAGGAAGAGTGATAAACATTAATCATTTTTTTTTCACAAGAGAAAAAACGTTGTTTTGAATATATTATATGAAGTAAAACAGTCCATGAAGTCATTACATTTTCACATCTGAAGATTGGAACCCAAATATCCATCCAGAAAAGAGGAAGTCCCACCCCAGACAATGATAGAAAAATACCCCATGTCACATACAGGGAGAAGATATAAAATCCAGTAACAGTCCACATGGAGATTATCGACAATCTGAGAAAGCATCCAAATATGCCTGAGGCATCTATAAGAAAGTGAAATAGTAGTATGTAGAATAGTAAAGCAACAGATAGAGTACTGACGTCCAATGTTCCAAATACAAATTAAAGTACCCAACATCCTTGAACAGATCAAGAAAAACGCTAATCATGTGAGAATTCTAAGTAAAGTTAATCTATTAACATTGGGAATAAAACTACACCGAAGTCAAAAACATTCCCTGGCCAGACTCATGGAAAATTTGTCATCAAAAAATCAAAAAATTCAGAAGACTGCCCTCATACGGGGAAACTAGTCTTGAACGTTTAATTTATAGAATTAAAAAATATTACAAAGGTCTAGCATAGTAAAATAATCTAAAAGCAGAGCAATTAAGTGGGCTTGCTAAGCAAGAAAAACAAATTAACCAAACTGCTCCTCCGGTTGTTCCTCCACGATTCGGCACCATCCTTCGGAAGGTCCAGGATCGCTAGGTGCTACCTCCACATGCATGCCACGGCTCCCCTCCTGAAGGCTTGAATGCTGGCCGACTTTTTCCGAGCTCATACCCGTCGGATGGGTGCATTCTTCCTCCATTTGGGCCTCCTCGCGGAAGACCACAGTGACTAAAGCCGTGATTCGCGGGTGGTTGAGAGGGAAATTAAAGTAAAATTGCGCAGTGCGCGTCATGGGAGAAGGTGAACTAGCGGTGGGGAAGCGAGGAGCAGGGGAATCCATACGGTGGCCAGATCCTACAACCCGACCCCGCCCACTCCTAGTATTTGGATATCGACCTGCGTAATAATCACTGGACTGGCCGGAAGTTGACTCTGTTGAGGGGCTGGAGGGAGCGAGCAAGGGTTTACCTCTAGTGCTCCCCCTGCGGCAACACATCCTATGACGTACACGAGGCATGGGTGCAGTCTCAGGCGCAGTGGGCACAAGAGGAGATGGAGAAGCATAATTCCAAGAAGCAGAAGAAGGCAGACAGAGACAGAACCGAGAGAAATGCAGATATGCAGCAAGGTCTTGGCAGCAGTTCAGCTGGCCACTTCTCCTTATCGTCACAGTTAGCAGGCAGTGTAATCCATCAATCGACTCATCTGAAAAACCATAGCTAAATGCCATTTTTTCGACCCGAATTCAATGAACTCAAAGGACACCCATCATAATTAATCTCTGATCATTAATAATGAGAGTCGAAGGCCGGATCATATTGGAGCGTGCAGAATCGCTAAGAGGAGTGGAGGTCTGATCTTGAATAGTGTTAAAAATTAATTAATTCGGATTTGATGTGAAAACTTAATTGAACAGCGTTAAATGTTAATGCGATTGATATGAAATCGCCATATCCATGTCCCATCGCCTTAAACGCCATCGAATGCACCCGCAACCGAGAGCAAGGCAAGTTTTTATTGAGGACACATGGCAGAAATTGATTGGAGCAGATCTTTGTTTGGGTTGCTTGCGTAGTGGAAATCCAGACCCGAAAAATATTAGGGCGAATTTGATAAGAAATTTGCGTCACAACTCTCCCTCCGTACGCCAGCCCAACTTCAGACCCGAAAAAAATTAGGGCAGAATTCATTTGGTTTTCGCATCACAAAATTGGCCGACGTCAGCAGGTTATTTTGGAACGCGAATATGGTTTGAATTATGGTTTATCATCGTTTGAAGTTCGGCGGGCTCGACTTAAGAACAATTTTGTTTGATCCCATCTTATAAAATTTGTGTTGGTTTTCTTTGATAATACACATATTTATAATAAATCATGGGAATACCACACTAGACATGTGGAAAATTTATATAAATTATTGAGAACAATCATTTTTATGTAAAAATATCCAAATGTGCTTTTGGGAAATAAGAATTCGAGTATTTGGTTCATATTGTTTTAAAGGAAGGAGTGAAGTTGGAGCCTCAAAAGATGCAAGCTATTATAAAATGACCTATTCCTAAGAAAATCAAGGTTCTTGGAAGATTTTTTAGACTTACATGATATTATTGATCATTTGTTAAGAATTATGCATGCATTTCAAGTCCACTCACATATCTCTTGAAGAAAAAATATTTATATGGAATGATGAGGCTACTTTGGCATTCTCTCTTTTAATGGATGCCATGTCTTCTACACCAACATCGGTTGCACCTAATTTTGGTAAAACATTCATAGTAGAGTGTGAGGCACTAGGACAAGGAATTTCCGTAACATTAACACAATAAGGGATATCATTGGCTTTTAAAAGCAAGGAATTCAAAGAAAATATTTGGTGAAATCTACATATGAAAAATAAATGGAAGCAATATTACATGCAATAAAAAATGGGGATAGCATATCATTGGGAGGTACTTTAAAGTCAAGATATACCATGATAGCATAAAGTATTTTTTGAAGCTATGGATTTCATTGGAAGATTAACAAAAATGAGGAGAAAAAATGCAAAGTTTTAATTTTGAGATAATGTGCAAAAAGGGTAAGGAAAATTTAGTACATGATGCTCTTTCTAAAATAGAAGAGGCCTCAAATTTATATCCAATTACATTTTCTATTCCTAGGTGGCTAGAAGAAGCTTGCCATAATGGAAAAATGACAATAGTACTAAACAAAAACTAAAAATTTATAAAGGATGGGATGAACTCTATGGAGCATTGGGAGTGAAAGAGAGATATACTTTGGTGCAAATGTAGAATATTTTTATGCACACAAGCATATTTGGATAAACAAATATTAAGGGAGTCCCCTGTCTCTCTGATGGTAGGACACAGGGTTCCTTAAAACATCTCAAAGGATCAAAAAATATATTTTTGGAAGGAATGAAGAAAGATATTCAAAATTTTGTAAGAGAAGGTGAGGTTTGCATAATAAATAAAAGAGAGATAGTAAAATCTCTAGGGTTACTTCAACCATTCCACATACATATTAAAAAACTAGAAGATATATCAATAGACTTTATTACAGGGTTACTGAAATATAAAGGTAAGTATGACATTTTTGTGGTCATTTATATAGACAAATTTTGTAGATTTTTTTTGTAGAGCTCAAAGTACATAAACAAGCAGCCAAGTGGCAGAAGTGTCCGTGAAAGAAATTCATAGTCTTCATGGTTTTCCTAAAGTAATAGTAACAAGAAAATTTTGGAAATAATTATTTAATATGAGTGGAGAAACACTAGCTACCATGAGTTCTACATATCAAACACAATAAAATGGTCAAACAAAAATAGTTAACAAATTTTTTTAAGGTTATCTACAATGTTACTCTTTAGAAAAGCAATCTTAATGGATGAAGTGGGTTCCTGGGTTCGTCAAGGAAGAATGGTAATATGATACTACCTATCACACATCTACAAAAATTTCCCCATTTAAGGCCCTTTATGGATATCCAACTCCTAGTATCTCATACTTTTTGCAAGATAAGTCCAAAGTATAGGAAACAGAGTCACATATGGAAAATACTAGAGAAAATTTGAAAATTATTATGGAAAACCTTCAAATGACATGAAACATGATAAAACAACAAGGGGAACAACATTGAAGTGAAAGATAATTTGAGGAGGGTAATTGGGTATTTTTTAGATTATAGCATTATAAGCAATCTTCATTCAAGAAAAAGAAGAATAAAGAATTAGCTCAAAAATCATAACTGTTATGGCCCTAAATAATCATTCATAGGATTGCACAAGTGGTATAGAAGTTATATTTTCCTTCTTATTGCATTCATAAGGTTTTTCATATATCTTGCTTAAAAAAGGTTTTGGGAAAAAATATGCCACTGTAAATAGAACTTCCAAAATTAGATGAAGAATGAAAGTTGCTTCTTGAACCACATAAAGTTATAGATAAACATTCTGTATCTCTTTGACATATAACCATTATGAAGTACCTAATCAAGTGGAGGAATATTCCTCTAGAAGAAGGTACATGGTAAAATGATCAATTCGTAATGAAATACCCATGGCTAAAGGGTTCGTTTGAAGTTTTGACAAAGGTTTTGTTATATGTTTTATATAATGCGCGGCGGAATAGTTTTATTGTTTGTTAAGGTCTCACACAGTGATCAAATTTGAAAGGCTGGTCGGAATTTCAATTAGAATGGCATATATCTATGTCGTCCTTCCATAATGAAAAGCTTTAAAAAAAACTTTTCAATTGACCACAATAAATTATTTTTAAATTTCATTTTCAGAAAGACAAAACCATCAATCTTTATATTAATAAAAGACTGTTACATATACAACAATGAACAAGGCTCCATCTTTCATTGCTTAAATATCTCATTGGCAATGTCAACATAAGTCTTGAAGAAACTATTATAAGAGTTTGTATACATACCACTGGGATATAGGAGATTCTTATGTGTCAGATTGTGTAATTCAATTTTGACTTTGTCTCACAAGGAGCAGCAGCATGGAGGTCTGGATTTTTCTTATAGAAATTTTTTATTATTATTTGAAACGTTGTTTATAGATATGAATACAACAATGAAATTATGAGCATGGTGGACAATTAGTCAAGCTCATGATGCCAAACCATGATGATGTAAGTTTGGAATTTAAAATTTTTACATGTTAAAGACAAATAGTCAAAATCACTAACAACTCAATATGCCATAATTAATAATCATTCCCTGTTCACTTTTGTTAATAGGTTTATATCACACGATGATGTAGGGACATTAGGCACTAGCCAACAATGTAGGAGGTTTTTTCCACATGTTGTGGCTAGGAGGGTTCAAAAACATTTGAGTTGTAACAGCTAGGTGTCAATACCTCAGCTGACTGTATTACTTAGACTAGTTAGAGTTGTAGGAGTCGAACAGTTTCAGTTAGTTGAATTATTATAATTAGACCTTTTGATTTGTAGAACGGTCCTCTCAGAGGAACGGAAGATCCATATGTTATGTATATAAATTGTAATTCCTCAGATGAATAAAAGTAGAGAGGGAAGAGGAGAGTAGAGAGGGGATTTCTGCAATAAACCTCTGTGTGTGAACAATTGTTTCCAGTTAAATGATTTCCAAGCTTAGTTGCCATTGAATTATCTCAAACTGCTAATTGTGAAGAATTTTTTAACTGTGAGGAAATTGGGTACTGATAATTCCATTCTTCTGTGTTTGAATTCCCGTAAATTATTGGATAACCCTGTGAACTCACCCCACTCGAAGGCGAGGTCTATGTAGAGAACCGGGGTCGTGAAAACTGTTCAAATATAAAAATCCCGCTTAATAAAGAGACAAAATTGTTGTTCTTTCAGAACCTGACCTGAGGATTGGACATGAGTTAACAAACAAAAGGATAGCGGAACCAGAATTGCACCCATGGTCAAGCTCTGTACCAAAACCACGAGCGGAATCACAAAAGTGGGTTTCCCATATCGCACCGCTTTTGCGGAGTAGGCAGTATTTCCTATTCGTGAGCGATTCCATAGGGAATGCGACATGTGGCGAAGTGACCCCCGGAAAACCACTGTTTAACCCGTGCCATCGCACGTTAAAGCCCGACGTTGGAAGCTGAGCGAAATTGCCAAGAGTCGTTGATTTGGAGAAGGGCCATCAAACAGTGGTCGCACGTTGAACTAGCTCGGAGGTTAACTAAGGTGTGCGGAGGATAGCGTGGTACGATACGAGTGTTTGATTGGTTATTGATATATATAGGTGGGGCCGGAGTATAATGAAATTGTTTAATTAAACGATTGGTGGATAATTAGCATAAGTCTGGAGCGTGATTGTTGTAAGGCTGAGTGGTGAAATATAGAGCTGAAAGTTCATTACAAGTTATTTATTTAAAAAGAAACATGGAGTATAAATACAAAGTGTTGAAAGTTAAACATTGGTTATAAGGCTTGGAGATAATATAAAGTCGGGAATATAAATTAAAGTCCAACCATTGTGGATAGTATTTATTTATCAAATTCTACGAATTTGATAAATAAACCCGAAGAAAAAGAAGTCAATTAAGACTCGGGCTGGAGGAAAAGAACGGGGTAAACCAAGGGAAAATGCTGACAGAGCGATTGTAGACACACCAGCTCTCCTTAGGGGTCCAATTTCAGTTTTTTTGCGTCACATGATGATCTCTCTTCTCTGGCATTTACTTGTATTGAAGATCACTATTCTAGGAATAAGGAGTTATTTTCTCCAAAAATAACCCTAGCGAAACATTGACAATGCATCAAGGATATCTTTCTATGCTTCATAAGTACATATGTTCTACTTCTAAATCATGTCTTGGAAGTGGTTGTTTTGCTGGAAATTATTCACCAGTTGGTTTCATACCAAAGTCTTTTTCACATTTTCAGCATCCAATACATGAAAAAGATAATGGTTTAAAACAACATAAATATTTGAAATTTTGCAAGAATTGTCTGGCACACTTTGAATATGAATTTTGAAGTCAAGTGCATGATTTTGTATAGGATCAAGTGTCATTTTGAATACCAAATGTTTCACAAGAAACTTCTCAACATGCTACCCTGCAGTAAGGATTAAATGACAATATTGCATCAACTATTTTCATAATAAAAGTGCACCTCGGCCATAAGACTAAACAACTACAAATGTTGTAGATCTAACAAGACCACACAATCAAATGTATTCCACAAGGCCAATACTGTATGAAAAATGAAAAGGAGTTTGCAACCAAAAATACCTTGGGCAACTAATTCAATTAGATACACCAAACCATCAGCAAAAAGGAAAACCAGCCTACTCAAAAGGCAAGCGTTTACCTCCTTTGAAAAAAATTTGAGTTCCGAAACAAGGGCCTTTATTGTCTTGTCAATGCCCCTAGTAATTTGAACGGGGTTTGCACCTGCTGCAACAACCTAAACAAAAAGGTTTCATTTCAAATTATTTTCGACAAATTTAAGATACAACCATTGTCAGTTTTGTATTTCATAACAAGCTCATAAATTTTGACAAAAGAACCAAAATTTTTTAATACCTGATAGCAATTTTTTCACTCAAAAACTATCTTAGACTCAATAAGCCCAACCCAAAACTAAAAAACCAAACACCATAAGACCCTACAAAAATGAATATATGATCTTAATCCAGTACTATCGACAAAAAATTACCTTTACACCCTCACTTATTAAACCCTATGCTGTTGAATTTTAACTTCAATTGCTGCAGCAAAAGGACAGATGCAGCAGCAACATTTTTTTTTGGAGGTTGCTTGCATGCCATCCAAAAAGTTAATTCAGCATTTAAAATTCCTGCAAGTTTTTTTTGTAGACGGCCGCAGCCATATTTATGTACATGATTGTATTTAAACACAACAACCAGCATTAACGCAATTCACCAACCAGAAATTAAACAAACAGAAATTTACCTGATAGTTTTGTAAATTCAAAAGGAGGACACGTGGAGCATTAATATTAGATCGCATGAAATTGAAGGGAATATGAAAACTTGAAAACCGGACCCGAATTTTTTATAGGGTACATTGGATTGAGAATTCGAGTTAAAATTAGGCAGACGTCATCATCCCATTTTGGAATGCGAATTTGGTTTGAAATTCAATCTATTCAGAATTTTGAAGTCCGACGGAAAGAGTTCTTTAATGTTTTGATAGTTTCATATATACATATGTTTTAAACATATGTTATATATATATATCATATTCTAAATGAAAGGTGGGCCATAGAATTTAGTTTTAATTTTATTTTTAAAAAAAGAGGGTTTATTATAATATGTTTTATATGTTACGGCATATAAAAATAAAAAGGACAAAAAAGCTTGGTAGTGTTTTTTTGTAGATAGTACGTAAATTTTTTATTACACAGCAGTGTGTAAAAAGTGAAAGACTGAGTGTAACTTTTTAAGTGTGTATGCACAGTAGTGCGAAAGTGAAAAACACAGCAGAGTGTTTTAGAGACAGAGTATGTTTGTTTTGAATAGACAGTGAGTTGGTTTTATGCACTGCGTTTTGTAGCAGTCATAATTTTGTAATCCCTCTCAGTGAGGAAGAAGTGTAATAGTTTTTTTTTGAGTTATTGAAGGGAATAGAAGTTTGTTTTCAAAGTATTGAAACTCTGTCTCCTGTCGAAGAAATTTTTATTTTCTCTGTGTTAGAGGAAGGGAGATTTATTCTCCATTCATTGTTCTGGAATTTTTCAATATTCCAACATGTGCAAGAACAACAGATGTTGTGGTTCCATCCCCAGCTAAATCATTTGTCTTTGCCGCAGCTTGCCTTACCAACTTGGCCCCAATATTTTCAAATGGGTCCTCTAATTCAACCAATAAAAAGGCCAAAACCATAGCATTGAGATACATTTCATTACACTGTCAATAACAATAAAATTTGACTCAGCCATAACCCTTTCCTTTTATTGTTGTGAAAAGCTTTATGCATTACTCTAATGTGGCTAGTCCATAGACCAAGTAGACCACTGGGTAACAAATATGTTTCCTTTCACCTTTAAGTTTACAAATTATGCCTACTAAATCTAAGACATTTAAGAGGGGGAACTAATACAACGTTAAAAAGAAAACCAGAGAACACATCTACAAATTACCTCCTTAGCTACTGTCACACCATCATTAACTACTTTTGGAGAACCATGCTTGCTCTCCAAGACAACATTTTTCCCTTCGCCCCAAAGGTGACTCCAACAAGATCAGCAAGTTTCTTCACACCGCCTGCAAGACAAATTGACAATGCTTTCAGTAAGTGTGCAATTGAATGCCAAACCATATGCCAAAACAACCCTCCATGAAAAATTAAAATAACACATTAAAATCGAATATAAGTGGAAAAGGAAAGATCCACCGCAGTGAAGTTTCACGTGCAGGTGACCTTCCTTTAAACATAATTTTTTCTCTGACCTGCAATTTTTTTGTCACTAAGCCATCCTTGTTGAAGTATAACTCCTTTTCCATAACTCTTGTATTAACTACCTTCTCTCTATCATGTAATCTCAAATTCCCTCTTCTGCTTGAGCGATTAAAGGAAATGGGTGAAAAAACTGAAAGAGAAGACAATTGTCTGCCATAATTATCAAACATTGCACCCAACTTCTTCCCCTTTCCATTGTTACCCAATGAGGTAGATGTGGAAATTGTTGTCATACTACCCAAAGCAGAGGCCATATTCTCTTATGTTGAATATAGAATTACAAGATCTTCATATTAGTATGAAACTTAAAAAACATTACTCCCATTGCTAAAAACCACTTTTAAGTTGTAACAGGCAAACTAAACAACTATCGCAACTTTTGGCAACTTCTGGAGCATTAAGAGAGAAACAACTAAAGAGAATTACAACCACAATCCTCATTTTAATGAGATCGGACTATATATTTGCATTAAGATAATAGAAATAAATCACGACTATATTAAGGCCAACACAAAACAATCTTTAACTAGTGTCTCTCACGGCCTTCAGGTTGCCATGCTAGAGGTTGCATATTTTTAATTTAAATTCTTGACCTCTCGTGACCATCTATGAATGTATCCAATGGGATATCTACATCAAATGCTCCTTTATATCCCCAAAAAAAAATTCCCTACTACAAGAGCACCAGTATTGATGGATCACCCCACACCATCCCACCCACTAGAAATGGTGAAAAAGGAAACCCGAGAAAACTTCTGAAATATCTCAAGATGACTATATGGGTGGTTCTTATGAATCAACCAACCATTCAGAACATGCTCATCAATCCAAACCATGAGTATTATGTGACAATATTGAAGCAGGCACTGAATCGGATTTCTGAAGCTATGTTAGAGAAACCCTAAACTCTCACTGAAAATAGGTGAAATGTGGCACCACTCAGAGATTGACATGTGCCAATTGGTACAAGTGGTAGAAAATTGGCATGCTCAAACAACGAGGTGATGCGAGAATGACATGAGGGAGAAAATATCAGAAAAGCCCCAAATCTGGAGAACTAAAGCTCATCACCAACCTGAGATTGACAACTTTACATGATGTAACCTATGAAATCGTAAATGGAGAAATCATAGTAACAATAAAGTAACATATGTAACAATAAAGTCGGATTCATCCTGGGAGTGGTAATGGATGAAATCATAGTGAACAACAGGAAACATGCAGAGTTGCTTACAATCAAATAGATGAAAAAACACATACAAAAAACCTAGATAATAATCATGAGCAAGCTTAATATTGAATTATGAACTGTAAAGGAACTTACAAAATGTGACATTACGAACCTGGTCAAGCGCACAAGCAAAAATATCCTGGACATGACCCTGGTTGACAGGTTGTATTGCTCATGATGCAAGAGGATTTGTACCTGCACTGCCAAGTCAATCAAAATCCATCATTATCTATACAATAAATACAAGTAATTGATGTAGTATTTTTTACTCTAAGATGCATTCTTATGATAATGTTAGAACATATGTTGAAAATGTCAAAGCATACCTGAATAAGCTTCTCTTCGTTTCAAGAACAATTTATTGGAGTCGCATGAACTTGGAACAAGCCTCCCATGATCTGAAAGAGTAGCAACTAAGTCAACAGTGACCTTTTTGTTGCTACGCTGGATCGAGGGAGGTTTGCTCCAAGATTAAATCGCTCCAATAAATTATTCTCTACTAAACAGGGCCAACCACGTGAAGGTGGAAGCTCTTATGGCCCCTCCCCCCTCCTCACATCACTCTCAATTCCCCAATACCCAATCTATATTTCATTTTTTACTTTCATGAGCATAAAAAAAAATATTCAATAACTAATAAAAAAACAATTCAACAAAAAGTACGCAAGGAAACATTGCAATTAATGCATGACATAAAAATAGTATGATAAATGAGTTTTTTATATAACGCAAAAAACGTTCCAAGTATGGTAACGTTTGTCTTATAATAATACAATATTTTACATTGTCAAATTTTCTTTTTCTTCTTCCTATTTTTAAAGCTCCTAAATACATCATCAATATCATCGTGCTCTGCTCCTGTTTCGTGCCTTTCAACCCGCACTGCTGACCTAGTTGCGTATTCACGATGTCTGGGCTCATCCAGTGACGGGGCATCGCCTACAAAAACAGATAATATTAAATTTTAATTCTCAGTTTTTAAATATCATTGAACTAGTTCGGTAATATTAATAAAAAAAATTGCAATGAGATTATTTACCTGGTGCACCAGTTGTCGCCGCTGACCTAGTTGTGTTGTCACGATGTCTGGTCTCATCCAGTGACGGGGCATCGCCTACAAAAACATATAATATTAAATTTTAATTGTCAGTTTTTAAATATCATTGAACTAGTTCGGTAATATTAATAAAAAAAATTGCAATGAGATTATTTACCTGGTGCACCAGTTGTCGCCATTGGGACTGTTGCCCTGTCTTCCTCTCTGGTGGTAAGATCCTCAAGGGAAAAATTCTCTATAATTTAAACAAAAAACGTTATAAGGACAACCATCAAGGTATAATTAGAAAAAATTATAAGTGGAAATTAATTACCGTCACGACCCTCACTGATAGTAGCATTTTCGGCCTGGTCCCCACTACAATGATCAAGTTGCACGTGAGGATCATCTACATCTGGCTCTAAAACTGGGTTATTTGCCTCGTCGGTAGTGGTGCTCCCCTGATTTAAAAAAATTTGTTAGACATTAAATTTATGGACGAAAAAAAACATATTGAAAGGTTAATGTTTTACCTTATCAAGCATTATGGATCTTGGGACCTGCCCCAAGCTTCTGCGACGTTCAACTACAGCTTGATAGCCGAAACGGAAAGTGATATTTTTAACTTCCTCTGTAGTTTCTGTTCCGAAGTCATCACCCTACATTACATATGATTGTGTATTTTTAATCATATTTGATAGGATTACAAAAACATTGGAAGGTGATACAATTAATTATAAGATGTTTAGCTACTTAATTACAATTCTTGCAACTAATTTCAAGTAGCCACCCTGGCCGAGCTTGTGATGGCCCTTTTTCTCAATCCTAGCTTTGGTTGCCTTTGAGGTGTCAGGCAACCTAGCATCAAAAGATTGAAGTTAGATATGACGTAGCACACTTTTATTTTAGACATAAATAAAATTAAAGCTATTGAATTAAAGTTGTAATTTACCTTGCGGGTCCAGTTGGCATTTTTCCTTCTTTCTTTGCCCTTTTCTCTTTTCCGTCATGGATGAGTGTTCTCCACTCACTCTCTGAAACTGCGAGAGGACACTCATATCTAGGGTTAAATTGCAATTGCGTCCTATAGGTGTCCTTGGTATATTTCAAATATTTGCCGGCTACCTGAGCCACCGCTTTTCTGTCAAATGTGCCAACCCCAAAAAGGGCTTCTAGATAATCTAGAAGTTCTTTTTTCAGGTTGGAATTCTGGGAATTCCACCCTGTACGTATGGTTGGGCCAAAAATTACCAACGCATGGCTCTCCAGAATCTTGTAGAACTCATTGTTTCCTACACAGAATAAAACCAAAAAAGAAGAAGATATTATCATTAATTTAAAAATAAAAATCATGATAAATATGTTTTAGATAAAGTACATGAAATAGTTAAAATATTAAAATTTACCTGGGAGTTGTACATGCTTTATAGGGACACCCTCATCGTTCACCAACAACGTGCCATTAATGGTCCCTTTGGAGCTAACATGTCTAGCTCCAGGAAACGCAATAATGTAGTTGGCCATATAAGCCTCATCATTGCCAACACGTTCAGCGGTTGGCTGGGTGTCTTCTTGGGTAGGGTGTGTTTCTTGGTTGGCACCTAAAGGATTAGAAGGTGTACGAGAGGGTTGTTGGGCAATATCTTGCCCTTGTGTCCCACTACCACCAACACCGGGTTCAGCAGATGCCAGAAAACGCTACATACAAAAGAAATTTTTGTTAGTTTAGTCAATATAAAAATTAAAAATCAAACTATCACAATTCATCTCATGCAGAACAAAAAAAATATCCTTTGACTTTTTATTATTACCTGATATCTTTCTAGCTGGCTCATAAGATGTTTTATCCTCTCTTCTATTTCAGGTGTTTGAGGCGCGTCTATCAAAGTATTAAATTCCGACCTTACATCTCGTGCCCTTTTTTGCAACAAGAACACTGGAGATAGGGATGAAGAAAGCTCTTCCTCAAAGAGGGAATCATCAAGCGTACCATGGTTAGGTGTCTGCATATTTGAAAAAAATTAAGATTATTTCAATTATGTAAATAACTAAAATACTTGAAGATAGAGCAATGCTGGCACTTTACATGCTCTTCCGCTGGCCTCTTTCCACAAACATCCCGTCTCGGGGTTGTTCCTGCACTGCTTTGATCAGTCTGCCACATTGCAATAAAATTATAAATGTAAAAACTTGAAAACAATATCTAACTTGAAAACACAAAATGAAAACTGAAATAATTTCTAATAAGACACTGGAAGGCAGAGTTAGAGTTTCAAATATGCCTTGCATTGAATTCAGTCCTGGAAACATGTCATTGCACATTAAGGCACCCAAACATTCACTCCACAAATGATATATTTAAGTAGGCTTATCCTATTATGGGAAAACACCATACCTATAATGCATTCACTTGCATGTATAAAGGGAAAGGAAAACATGTTTTCATACAACGGTGACACAGGCATCTTGGGGAAAGGTATCTTCACTTTTTATTTATGTTGTTCACCCAAACCACTCTCGTGTTTTCACTAATCCTGTTTTGTCATTTTTGGATTCAAATTAAGTTAAGGCCTTAAGTATTTTTTGACCTTTCAGTGTAGTTTTTATAAGTGGCATGTATGGATTTTCCATTAATTCTGCACTTTTTCTCTTCATGCGCATGTTTCCCTAGAAATCAAATGCATGATTTAGTCCCATACATTTAACAAGTTGTTGGATCAACTCCATTGGCAATATCATGTTTCCTATTCAATCAAAATTTATCTCAGTTAGGGTAGGTAGGAAGATTTTCCCTTTGTATTAATAGGGCACTTCTAGCTTGGATTTTTATTATATCTTTCAAATTTAGTGTCATTTCAATTAGGGCATGAATTTTTGCAACTTTCAAGGTGAGAATGAAAAAAGACAAATTTTTGTGATGGATGACTGTATATGACTCCATGGCCAGAGGAAAAGGCACTAATCTACTTCTTCAAATATATATAGTTCTCATTCACCTCATACAGAGATGGTCCCTGATTTTGAGCCAAATGTTGCAGCAAAAATTTCCCCCCCTCCATAATTTGATATTCAATGGAAATTTCTTAAATTGATGATGGGGCATGATTATGGAACATTGGCACATACATATGTAATGGAATTCGAAGATCATGATATATGTTTGCATATGTTTATGGAGGTGGTGGAGCAAAAAAGAGCTCAAATAGAGCTGAAATTTTTCACATAAAAAGGACTGTGGGCTTGACTAATGGTTCCATTTAAAAAATGATATCTAGGCAGAGAATAAGTGTAGCATGCAAACATGCATTGAAAATCCATCTGAGTTTGCATTGTATTACTTATGATGGATTCAAATTTGGGTTTCAAAATGCCAGGTTATGGCATGATTTTGTCGAGAAACCCTTAGTTGGATTCTCATGTTGGTTTAATTTATATTTTAAGTTTGTTTTGCGGTATTTGGGTGATAGTAACTCATGAGCTAGGTTACCAATGTGTAACAATCATATTTCAAGAATAAATTTGTGATTTTTTTATATTATTATTATTATCTATTAGCTATGAGTATTGACACCTAATGCCTGGAATTTTGACATCTTGATAGCATGATAATTTCAAAAATGTTTCTAGTAATGTTAACATAATAACTATCATTACATGTCTTCACGTTTGTCACCATAATAGACCTATGATATGGACTCATCACACAACTTCATATGCTATGTCCCAACAAGTTCAAACTGGTTGAACCTACCTCATAGTGTGGTTATTAAGGACAAGTTGCTTGGTATATAACTCAATAGCATAGACCGCATTGCAGTTCTAAAAAGAATCCTCAAGTGTCAAAAAAACTTCACAATATGTTCTACTATAAAGCCTTTTGGGATTCCTGAAATAATATATGTATCATTGATGACTTTTAAAGTATGACAAGATCTAGAGGGAAAGGAAATCAATGGAAGAGTTATCCACCAATGAGAACCTAGAATTTAGCATCAGACGAGTTAGAGTCTAGGAAATTGAAACCCTATAATTTTAATTAGTGATGAAGAACATCACATAGGTAATTATATTTTCATGTAGAATAATCTGTTAATTCAAATTTAAACTACATAATATGAAAGGCATACCATAAATTTTTCCACCTAAGTCCAAGCAACCTATAAAAAGGGAAAACCTTCTTTTTCCATGGGAAAGTGGAAAATGTGAAAGTGGAAAAGGAATACCCTACACAAGTGATGCACACATAGACATTTGAACACTAATAGATTTTTGTAGTTGAAATGCAATGCTTGTTTTCATTTAAATGTAGGGTTTTTAAAGCAGGGAGAAATAATGGCTGCCAAATTAAAAAGCGTTTCTTTGGGAAAAATTTAAATCTTGTATTGGGTGATGAAGATAATAGAGGGTATTGAATCTTGATTCTTGACATCTAGAGAGAACCCTACAGCCTAACACAATCCAATGGAATTGACCAAAAAAACCCAAATAGAGTCAACCCTACTATAGGAGGAAGGGCCTGCAGTAAGAACTTACCATTTTGCAAGAGCTAAGGGCGAATGTTGTTCTGCAAGAGCTGAGGGCAAACATTGAGGGCGAATGCTGAGGGAAAATGATGTTCTGTAAGAGTTGAGGGCGAATGTAGGGCGAATGATGTTCTGAAAGAGCTGAGGGTGAATCCAGGGCGAATGCTGTTCTGCAAGAGCTGAGGACGAATGCTGAGGGCGAATGCTGTTCTGCAAGAGCTCAGGGCGAATGCTGTTCTGCAAGAGCTGAGGGCGAATGTTGAGGGCGAATGGTGTTCTGCAAGAGCGGAGGGCGAATGCACGCGTGATATCAGACGTTAATGTAGCACACATGTACATTTGAACACTAATAGATTTTTGTAGTTGAAATGCAATGCTTGTTTTCATTTAAATGTAGGGTTTTTAAAGCAGGGAGAAATAATGGCTGCCAAATTAATAAGTGTTTCTTTGGGAAAAATTTAAATCTTGTATTGGGTGATGAAAATAATAGAGGGTATTGAATCTTGATTCTTGACATCTAGAGAGAACCCTACAGCCTAACACAATCCAATGGAATTGACCAAAAATACCCAAATAGAGTCAACCCTACTATAGGAGGAAGGGCCTGCAGTAAGAACTTACCATTTTGCAAGAGCTGAGGGCGAATGTTGTTCAGCAAGAGCTGAGGGTGAACGCTGAGGGCGAATGCTGAGGGAAAATGTTGTTCTACAAGAGCTGAGGGAGAATGCTGAGGGCGAATGTTGTTCTGCAAGAGTGGAGGGCGAATGCACATGTGATATCAGACGTTAATGTAGCTATTACGACGGATACAGAACAATAAAATCATTTTTATGTAGCGCGCATATAATTTTCAAATTTTTATGTAGTGCGCATATAAGTTTCAAATTTTTATGTAGCACGCATATAAGTTTCGTATTTTTATGTAGCGCGCATATAAGTGTCATTATACCAACAGTGGAAAAAGTGTCGCTATTGCGACGGGTGCCTCCAAACGTCGCAATTGCGACACCTAGACATTGTGTCGCACTTGCGATGTTTGGAGGCAGTCTTTGCAATAGCGACACTTTGGGCCATAGTGTCGCAATTGCGACGTCTTCCTCCAAACGTCGCAATTGCGACATTTTTCTAAGTGTTGGTATTGCAACACTTTTCTATAAATGTCAGTATAGCGACGGTTTTGGGCGGGATGGAAAAAATTTGGGGAAATTTCCGACATTTGGTCAAAAGCGTCGGAACCAAGTGTCGGAATTTCCGCCAAATGTAGTAGTGGAAGGAATGTCATCAAACATACACATTAGATCAGCAGGTTGTTTCTCCTCGGATTGATCTAAAAATCCATTTTTTGATCTATGGTAGCTGGGATTAGCAGGAAAGTGTTTAGGGCCAGCAACATCTTCTTCTTCTGTAATAAGTGGGTCACGGTGATCTTGAACGAAAAATCCATCTTGTTAGCCACCTATGAAATTTTTGACAAGAAAACAGGTGGCTAAATTGTTCTTGAGCCTTCAAGGAGTACATTTCTTCTGAAAACATATCATCCTTGAAGCCTCTTTGTGTCTTTTTTCCTTTGAACAATCTTCATTGTTGTTTCCATGAGAAAGCCCTGCTGTTTTGTGAAGAAGAATGCTCAAAAAAGGCCTCCATTTCCCCTTATTTCATTCCCACTAAATATTTGTTTTCATCACCTTTTTCCCCCTTGAAAATTCCTCCAAAATCCCTCATTAACCCTCTAAATCATCCTAACTCCCCTTTAAACCTTATAAACACCCTTTGTTTGGCTTTAAAACACTTTATTCCCTCTACCGAATCCCTCTTTTGGCCTTAAAAAGCACTAAAATTAGGCCAAAAACTCACTTTTCCATATAATAGGCCTAAGCCCCTTTTAGTTAATCCCCTTAACCACTTCCCTGCCATATGCCCCATGCCCAGGACCAGGCGCTTAAGCCCCGAGCACTTATCGCAATCGGAGGTTTCACGGGGAGCACGTTTCTTTGTTAAACGAAAAATTCCCAATGCGATGGTCTTATCCTATGAAGACCTGCACTGCGATATACACCGTCAATCTGTAAAGATCTGATGGTCAGTGCTTATCCCGTGGTGTTCCCATCCCCTCTTCCATCACCCCTCCAATTAAATGTGAGCCGTCGATCTGTCTCCAGATCCAACAGCTATCACGTAATCGCTCGCCGCCAATCGCGCCAATCGCATCGCATTTGATCCCTCCCGATTGGAAAGCCCTGATTGAATCCTAGCCGTCGATCTTTTTAGATCCAATGGTCCATATTTCTCCTCACTCTGCCCCTGTGTCCCCGATTGGTCATCCCTGATCCAATCGTAGTCGTTGATCTCTTTAGATCTAACAGTCCACGTTTCTCCTGCCCATTAACCTGACCTTATGCCTTCGCGTTCCATCTAAAGATCTCAGTCGTCCATCCTATAGATCTGACAGTGCAGATCATACATGCTTTTGACTTTTCCCTTCGTTACTGACCGCATATCTCCCATCATCGCGCTCCATCTCCCACCGTTAGATCTCCCAGTCCCAGATCTAACGGCCGAGAATCATATCGTGTAAATATTTTTTCCAAGCTTTAATGCTCTGAAATCACGCGATAAAAGTGGTTTTTATTGGCCACGTGTCGAGCAGCGACCTATATCACATTTTTTCGAAGATTTTTCTAAACCGCCTCAAAGTCGCGCGATACTAGCTATTTTCTAAATTAAAACCACCTTCTTCCCCGCTGCTCTTGCAACCTCCATATTCAATCGCAGCCGTCCATCTAATCAGATCAACGGTCCATATCACATCGCATTTTTCCACCCATAATTCTTCATCGGGCTTCCATAGTGTTTCACCAGAAAATCCCCACCGTTGATCTCCTCCTGAGATCCAACAATTCCTATTAAATCACCCTCTGCCCATGCCGGGTCCCACATCATAGGCTCTACTTCATTCATTTCCCATGATTTCCTTTTTAATTTTCCCAAGAATTAAACTTTGGGTTCTTACACTATGATTTATTGTCTCCGCCTAACTCTTCTAACCAACTCCGTTAGCCAATCCTGACCATTGATCATCCTCTGTCCATCTGATCGGACGGTCTGCGACCCTTATGACGCCAAACCTTCATCAACTCATTCTTTCACCATCTGTAGTGTTTTTCACCTATTTTCACTGCATCCACCATTTCCGCCACTGCCTCCAAAACGTTCCTCTTCCACCTCCCCGGATTTTTATAATGAGTTTATTGCATTGTGCAGGGTATACAAAGTGGTAAATTTACTCTGTTTTCCATAATCACAGCCACTGTGATTCAGAACGTAGAGAGGCCATTACAACAACGGCCAAGTGGAATAGTAGAAATATATTTAAGGGATTTGGGCCTGTTAATTGAATAAAAGCACCTAATCCTGTGTTCAAAGGAAGAAGACGTAGTTTGAAGACTAATGCACATGAAACAAGCCATATCTGTGCTTCATCATCAGCAGAACGTATTTTCTCAGAGAGTACACTTCCAATATAAGTCTCCATGCCTCCTCGAGCTCTGAAAGGTTATTACACTGACAGAGAGCTTCTAAAGACTGTCAGGACTGCAGTTATGGAGTATGGAGACCTACAGACCTTCTATCCATGTTACTTATTTTAGAAGTCTACCACAGAGTACCAGACAGCTAAGAGGACTCCAAAGGAACATCTTAGGTCAATATCGACCTGACAAAGACTCCTAGACCATACCACAGAGTACATATAGCGATGCAGACTAAAATTAAGCAGAGTGGGCTCGATCTTTTGCCTCCACTCTGTCTTAATGAGTTGATTTAATTCACATCTACTCCTACTATTATTCATTCTCTTATAAGAACCCCTGAAGAACACATTGTAAAGGTTGTTGTTGTTGTTGTTAGTATAGGAACTCATTTGACTGTTAGAACAGTTGTTGGGGGAAGTAGCTAAGTCATTTGTAATTTAGTAGGCTGGGAGGAGAAAGTCTAGACTATAATCAACCACTGAGCTCAGTGTATGTGACTGGTTTTGCACATCAATTAATCAAGAAAATTTCACAAGATCCTGGTCTATATTATGGGTGATGTTTCTCTTATTGCATTGTCTATTTACATTATTCATGTTGTCCATTTATTCTCTGATAAGAATCAGTAAATCAGTCTTAGGATATACCCCTGCTTGGTACCCAAATGCCCACTGCTCTTCTTGTCTTTGATGTTTTCTGCTTAATGTTTTTTGGAGAGCAAATCCATATAATTTAACCAGTTAAAGATGTTGGTCTAGCCCATGCTTACTAATGTGTGAATTCAGGGTTTATTGCTTATATGTTCTGGTTGGGTTTGAGATGGAGGAATTGGGATACCGAGCATTTAGTGTGAGTCTTGTCCACTGGGGTCCTTTTCCAACAGTTTGGCCTATCTAAGATCTCATGAGCTGGTGTCAAAGCATTGAAGGTTCAAAGTCCTTCTCTGATCTTAGGCCTATTTCTATGTTTAAATCTTAAGTGCTTTCTCTTTGAAAGCATGCTGAAGCAGATCTGGAGTTAGATGACCTCTGGTCTGATCTTAGGCTACCCTTTGTGTCTTTCATTTTCACTCCTTAATGTCCCATTTCACCATCTATCTTAAATATCCTTTAGTATAGATTACTTGCCCTTATGAAAGCCTTGGCTAGTTGTTTTGTAAGTAATCCCCTTTCATGAATCCATAGCCCAATGGATGACAAATTCTTAACCTATCCTCTTTTGCCGAAACATCCTACTGCTTTGCTCCTTTCATTCCATAACCTTCTCAGGTAATGATCTCAGACCAACCCAAAAAACAAACAAACAAAAAAAAACAAACCTTGTGCCTTACAACTAGCCTAAAACCTTATAACTGAACTTCAAAGACATATACCTTTGCCTTTATAGAGAGATCCCTCTCTGGACCGAGGAGGGCTAGATCCTAAGGTCCCAAAGTGGTTTTGATGTTGTCTTATCTTTTGGTATTGCCAAACTTGCCAAAACATAGGAACCCCAACACATCTCTCATGGCAATCTTTTGCATCATTTCCTCTATTGCACTTACCAAAATATTGAGTTTTACCTCTGAAGATGTCAGGTGCTCTGAAATGTTCTTCCTCTCTTATTCCTTCAGGTTTTCCCTTCTGATCAGAAGATTAGCCTCTACATCGACTACATTGTTTTTCATCTCTTCAAGTGTTGAAAGTTTCCTTCTCTCATCTGAAACTCCATTTGTAGATCAAAGGCATCTGGGTAAAGTAAGAGAGCTAAGCTAGGAGGAGGTCTTATATTAGCAAGTATCGAACAATAGACTTGATTGAATCTGGCATAAAATTGTTGTACTGTCTCCCCTAGCTATCTTTTCAGCTAGTTATACTTCTCTAGAATCAGGAAAGCATTTTCTTTGACCACCCACTTGTCGAGGAAAACTTTGACAAATTGCAGAAAATTTGAGATGCTCGAAGTAGGAGTGTTTTTGAACTGACTCTTGAATTTGGCTTGCAAATAAAGAGAAAATAGCCCGATACCGACATCCTCTTCGTCAACTTCAAAAAGGTCGAGGAAAGTATCAAAATTCTCCATATGTCTCTCAGTAGTGATGTTGTCACATTCACCATCAAACCTTGGCAGATATAGGTAATGAATTTCAGGGAAATCACAAAATATAGGAGGTACGATGAGTGGTTTGTATCTATCTTGAATTTTACAAGGTGTAGGAGTATATACAGAAGATGTAGGATCAGTATTGATCTCTTGAGGTTCATCAATTTGAAGATGGTCATCATATGATTCGAAAAAGGGTCTGGACCAGGATCAAAGGCGTATGGGGAATTTTTATTTACAACCTTCAAAGGAGCGGAATCCAACGGAGCTCCATGATATTTTCTCAAACATAATATACCTTGTAAAACTTTCTAGACATTCTCAGGAAAAGAGAAGAAATATTTCATGATAAAGAACATGATTTCTTGAATGAAAGTGCAAGTTGAATACATGATCTTCCCATGTTGTCCTTTCATATTTATTGGCAAGGTTCATCCTCCAGTGGAGTCTTTGGATTTGATTTCGAAACTGATTTGGAGTCGCCAGGTGAATGATGCACAACCTTCTTGTTGCATGATCATTTTTCACCATCAACAATCAGATCTGATCTTTGTCATTCTTTCCTAGGGAATATTTGTCTTTTTTCCTCCCTGGAAATAGTGCCAATATGTTATCACTCTGCCAGATCTCTAAGGCTGAAGAACAAATCCCAACAAAGGTAAACACATACCAATATTTTGGCTTGGTATTTAGCCCTACCAAACCGAAGAGGGCTCTCTCCACAATGTCATAGCCAAGAGGGTTTGATGAATTAGGGTTTTAGGCTAGGTATGATTACACGGGTTTGATTTTTTTGAATTGGGTTGCTAGATGGATGAATTAGGTCAAAGAGGCTAGGTCACAGAAAATAGGATTAGGGTTGTAGAGATTCAATGGGGAAAGGTAGGTAGAAAACCTAACACTTTAGGGTTTATTGAGTGGGATGGATTAGACAGATGAGGAGCTAGAAAGAGCAAGGCTAAGCATGAATTCTTTCTAAACTGAATAATATGGACAAATTATAAAGGTTTTCCCAAAACAGAGCATAAGAGATGTATTTTGTTTATCAACTTAAAAACCAACATATCATAGAAATGAAATGGATCATGAAACAAAACATTCATACATAATGAGACATAAGAAGAACAATGCTAAATTCTCATACCACAGGTAACCCAAAGAAATCGCTGGAACCTTTTCATTAATTTCCTGCAAAAATTATTACACTAGAGTCTCTCATCAATGCATCAACATACAAAAATTTCCAACCTCTAAAATGAGTCAAAAGTACATGATATAGACCTCAAACAACCTCTCCCAACCTCAGGGGTTGAATTCCCAAGTTGAGGAGGTGTTCCACCAAAAAATGGGTTGAATACCTACACTGTAGGGAGGTCAAACTGACTCATCCCTCACTTTTTAGAAACAAATTCATCACATGTCGTCAAAACTTTTTACCTAATCTATTTACCCTAAGTAATTCAACCACATCATAATTAATTTTAAATTCATGATTTACATTGGTAAAAATATCATTTACCATGGTAAAACTGGAAAAATTTGAGAAAATTGAGAAATATCAGCAAACTGAGAAAATGTGTCCTTTGAGCAATGCCACTGTCCTACGCGCAAGGCCAATTTCAAGCTAACTTTTGAGGGGGTTGTTGATGTCGAAACTGAGCTCAGGATATCTCGTTGGAAATATTATCTAGTCTACTTTACAAATATGTGCTTGGTTTGTAGATTTGACTTCATTTAACCTCCCAAAAAGTGATTCTCCCAATACTTCTCTATGTGTAGCCCCAAGGTGAAAAAGGAGGCAGAAATATGATTTTTTCGGTGTTTTTGTACCTTTTCACTGACCAATTTGTCCAAAAAAACTTAGAAAAGTTTCTAGGGTGCATGTATTCATCATTCTAAATCCAATGGTGGTCTCTATTTGGCCATTGGAGGTTCCTAGAAGGTGTGCATCACCTAGGGCGATACGCATAGGACAGTCAAACTGTGTAAAAATTTTGAATTTTCTGGAAAAATTGGCCTCCACGAGGGAGAGATATCTCACTAACAATGAGTTTTTTACAAAAATGAGAGAGTTTTTTGTTCTTTGGCATGTTGTAAAAACAGCCTCCATTTTCTCAAAATTCATTTTTTTTCCACAAGCTTCTATGCAAAAAGGTGTCTCAAACAAGATTTTGCATAGGCAGAAAAATAATCTGTGAAGATGTGAATGGATCTCTCATTATGTAATACCTGTGTAAAAAGTGAGATATTTTTTTGTACTTTATTATCTTAGGAACAAAAACCTCCTCCCGTTTCCAAAAATTCATTTTTTTTTCTACAATATGTTCTGCAAAAAGGTGACCAAACAGGACATTTCTGGAAAATGTGCCATCGAAGAGTTTTTCAAAATTTCCCAAATTTTCTTGAAATTTCCTCAAAATTTCTTCTTACTTACTTCATGGAGACCTGATATGGTATTCTACGCTATCATGGATGCATCAATGAGCAAATCCAACTTACCCTTCTCTTTCCTGCTTGATTAGGCTTTGTAGTTCTGAACCAATTCACAGAAATCAAAGCAGCCCACATGTTTGATGCAAGTGACTGCCATGGGTGAGGCCATTAGTTCTGTTAGCCATCAATATTTTTCACCTGTTATTGATGACTAGATTCCTAGCTGAGTTTTCTAGAAGCTGATCTCCATATGTCAATTTGTCGTCTAGAAAACCCCCAAACATTTTTTTACTTTCCTAGCCCTACCTGTCAGCCTATAATCAGAGAAATATTTAGTTTTAAAGTCATGTCTTGTTTCAGCAAAATATCCCTGTCTATAGCCGTCTTGATCTTGCTGGTCTACTATCATTTTCCCGTTGGTTCTCATGAAACTCACTGTCCAATATTTGACAAAGTGTCTCCCTTCCTCTCCTTGATCTTCTTGTCAAACACAATCAGAGTCAATGAAAATTTCCCCTAAGTTAGGTAGTGGCGCTTTAGAGAGTCCCTTCCTCGACAAAAATAGCCTGAGCCAGAATTCTTTGTTCAATACCAACCAACCTGAATTAGTGCTTAATCTGCAAAAAACAAACCGTGATATACCCCTAGGTCGCGCCACTAAGAGGTCTTGTTGTCTCAATCCGGAATAAATTCTATAAAGATCTAATATAGAAAGAGATGAGCATGTTCATAGTCTAAAAGAATATGCTCAAGATTGGGAAAAATCTCCATAAGACACCAAAGGAGCTCCCAAGGTTCAAAGTCATATTTTTTGCACCTCTGCAGGGTGCAAAGTGAATGAAAAACAATATCCAAACAAAAGCAAAGAGACAAGCCCACATCAGTCTCTCATGTTGAAGGAATTTCCCATCATTAAGCAGATGGAGAGCTGAAATGAAAAGAGAGTAGGAGTACATATTTCAAAAGTCAAAAGTTGTCCAAAAAAACAGAGATATATATTTCAAGGAAAGATGACACAATTTTGGAAATAGATGAAATATCATGACTATGATGACCTCCTTCAAAAGAGAAAATGTTAGAAGACATCATGTTGATAACCTCCTCCAGCAAAAGAGCAGATGGTTAGAAAGGCTTGATGTGGCCTCCTTCATGAACAAGCAGAGTGCCAAGATGTTTTTAAAATATTTCAAGATTGTTGTAGGCCACCTCCTTCCAAGGGATAAAAAAAAGGATGCATAAACAGGTTTTAAAGTGTGCTCGAGTATTTTTTCTATTGGAAAAGACTGCACATTTGGAACAACTTCAAAAAGATATGTCTCTTTTATGCATTGAAGAAATCATAAAGAAGAAGGTTGCTGCTAGGATCAGCAAATTTTGCTGACAGATTTAGATTCAACAAATGTTTCAATCTATTTTACATCACAAGATGGGAAAATACTTTGGCCAGCATTCTTAAGAGGTTATGAAAAGTGTCGCGTGCAAGCATCTGCATATCAATATGTCAATCTGTTGTTTATACTTTTCATACACCATTGCAAGTTGTAGGGATGCCACATCAAAACCTGATAAGAAAATTAGCACTGGAATGGACTCTAATGAAATCAAACTAGAATTGATTTTGGATTCTAGTTTTGAGGTTGCAGACCTCCTTCACAAATAAATAAAGGACCAGCTCCTCAAAAAAATTTACACTGTAAATCAACTCATTCATAAGGCCAAAGGTGTGATAAAACAGTGTTTCACTTTCAGTCAAAGAATTTCCGCATCAAATGAAAGACATAGTTTTTAGAAGACACATGATAGTTATCAAACATAGGCCTCCTTCATAAATAAGTAGAGGGCCCACCATTGTTTAAGGATATCCAAAATGACAAGCATAAAATCAATCATGACCTCCATTAGCAGATAATGAGGAAAGCTTCATGATAGGTCTGAAGGACCATTTGTAATGGCTGAAACAGTATTTTGTAATAATCTCCCATTATACACAAATTAAGCATAACAGAGTCCTTATGGCCACTTTCATAGACAACAGAGTTTGAAAGGACGAAATGGCAGTATCTTATGACCTTTTCATTTTATAAAACAATGTAGGCATTATGGTTCTAAAGGGCTACATCAGTGGTTTTAAAGGTGAATGATTTCCTTGATTAAAAAATAGATTTTTTAATCATGGTTTATAGAACTTCCTACCTCATAAACTATAGATTACCACATCATTTTGAGGAGTATTCCATTCAATATGACAACGGTTGCAAAAGACAGAGGTTAAGGAGCGCCCAGGAAGTTTGTTTAAAAATAATTTTCTGACCAAAAAGAGATGAAATTTACAAAATTGAGAGAGGTTTTTGTCCCTCATAGATTCAAGAAGAAAAACCTCCTTCAGTTTCTACACACGTATCATGGTTTGTGAGAAATGTAAAAAATACAGATGTCACGGGAGAATTTCTGCAGCAGGATTCACCATTTTGACTAGTGTTGGGACAGTCAGATTTTGAACAACCAAATGGATACCAAATGAAAAAAATCAAGCCTATCTGAAAATTATACTTCCATATCTTTCCAACGAGCCATCTCAGGCCAAATTTTGACAACAGGAAGGCATCCAAAAGTAGCCTGCAAACAACACTATGTTTTTCTGCACCAGCATTCACCATTTTTTACCAGTGTTGGGACAGTCAATTTTTGAACATCCAAATGGACAAAAAATGAAAAAAATCAAGCATATTTGGAATTTATACTTCCATATATTTCTAACGAGCCATATCAGGCCCAATTCCGACACCGGGAAGGCATCCAAAAGTGGCCTACAAACAACACTATGCATTTCTGCACCAGGATTCACCATTTTTTACCAGTGTTGGAAAAATCATTTTTGAACAACCAAATGGACACCAAATGAAAAAATTCAAGTTTTTCTGGAAATTATACTTCCACATCTTTCCAACGAGCCATCTCGTGCTTAATTCTGACACTGGGAAGGCCTCCAAAACGGGCTGGAAAATGTGCGGTGCGTTTGAAAAGTTGCGCGGCGCGCTTGGGAGAGAAAATACAAAGGCTTCCTATTGATGTGCGGCGGGCCTGTAGCACTGGTCACAAACTCACCTAAAAACCTTTAAAAACTCTTTTGAGAGCTGCTCCACCAATCAAAAAGGGCCCTTAAGCATTTTTAATGTATTCTTCTCACTCCATTGCCCAAGCATAGTAATCAATTGAATGTTTGTTTTTCATTTGACCAAAACTTGTTGTTTAGGAGGACAAGACAATGATTTATTGGAGGAAGAAAGATATTTGTTTAGAGGCTTGTTGAAAGTTTGAAAGTTTATTTAGAGACAGCAAAAGGAAGAAACATATCTTGTTTTTTAAACATACAATGTTTGTCATGATCAAAGAAACAATGACTTCAAATAAGTCCCTTTTTGTTTCAAATAAACATAGAGAAACAATGAATAAGAGATGAGGGTTTTGTCAGTTTAAAAATAGGTCTTCTTGTGATATGAAATAGTTAAGGATTTGTACAAACCTCTAGAAGAAAAACAGAGTTTGTGAAGGGCTTCATGATTAGTTTGAACGAGCATTTGAAGCAATGTTTTAAATCAGTCCCTTTGTTATTTTAACCACAAAGAAAGAAGTGATTAAAACATGAACAATCATCATTTGAAATTGAAGGTGTGAAATACATAAAACAATGGTGTTGAAAGCAATTTGTTTGCTAAAACAAAGAGGAAATAGTGGTAAGAGGGATAAATCTTGGTCAAATTAAAGGAGGTCTTTTATGCTGTGAGATAATGAAGAATTTGTGCAGTCTCCAAAATTAGAGAGGCAGAGTTTGTAAAGGTCCTTCAAAATAGTTTGAAAAGATATCCTAACAGTGGTTTCAAAGCTCCCCTTGTTTGCTAAATCAACAGTGAGAAACAATGATTAGAGGATGAGGCTTTGTCAAAATTGAAGGAGGTATTTTGTGTTATGAAAAAGTAAAGGTTTGCAGTCTCCAAAATCAGAGAGATAGTGATGAGATGGATGAGGACTTTGTCAAAATAAAAGAGAGACACAGTGAAAGAAAGGATGAATAATGTGCAAATTTGAAAATCCTTCTATGCTATGGGACAACTAAGGTTGGCACACAAATTGGAGGTTCGGAGGAGGTGACATTTCTTTATAAACTAGCTCAGGGTACATGCCCGAAGAGTTATGGTGTGAATGTTGCCTGACTTGTAGGAATGCCAGACACTGTTCTTGAAAGGGCTGCTAAAAAATCAGCTGAGTTTGAGAGTCAAAATGGATAGAGGAGCATCAAATGTGATGGAAGACCTTTGGCAGCCGTAAAACTAAAAGAGAGGAACCTCATCCAAGAGGTTTTGAACATTGTAAAGGGATTGCACTCCTCTGGAACTACAACAGGTAGAGACATGAGATATCTGGTTGAAGTGTGGCACAGATTAGCATCACTTTCTTTATCAGATTGTTCTCATTCTAAGGACTCTTTGGTAACAAGTCTTTTTGATGACCATCCTCTTCATAGCACAATTCGAACTGGGATGTAAATAATTGTGAATGGAGCATTTACTTGGCATGACAAAATGGTTGATGCTTCATCCTATAAAGTTGGTTATTCAAATGACTTGTGGCTTGATAGAATGTATGCAATGGATATGCATTCACTGGACGTGTATGATCAGCATGCCCCAGATTGTTTACTCCAGGGAGTTTCTTGCTAAGGAAGACTGAATCACAACGAAGTAGCACATGTGCTGGTAGGGTTCTGAAGCAGTTCCTGTGGTGGAACAGGATGTAAGTTTCGAGGAAGCATTTTTGTACATGTTCATGCAGGATTTGTTAAAATAATGCCTTCTTCTATGAAGTTTGAATTTAATTTGTCAAGTATGATTTCATTCAAGTTCCAGGTAGTGTTAGCATTATGGCCATGCCACACTTGTATTTACAGAATGACATGTGGTTACATCCATCATGTCTTGTACTATTTAGATATTAATGATTGTTGCACATTGTATCTGCTTTTTGTAATCAAAGTTACCCAGCAAGGGCATTTTGAATTTCTTTGGAAAACTTTCACTACAGGGCATACAGGGGTTCATGAAAATTTGCTTATAAATTTAATTGTGGTGTTAAAGCAAGGACTGTGCGTTTTTCAAGTCTTTTTGCAGAGCTTGGTGGTAGTTTTCCACATTGAAAGGGAACATTATGTCAGCCAACACAGCAATAAACATAAGGGTGATGAAGCACAAAACAATGAAGGGAAAGAGCATGACAGTCATAAAGAAGGCAGTGACAAAGAAAAACAAGGCAACCCTCAAGCAAGCAATGATGAGGGCAATAAAATACAAAACATGGATCATGAAGGGTATTCTCTAAAGCATGTGCTATCTGCCTCTCCTAGGCAAGGGGCCATGACTTCGTCACCAAAGCTAGAATGCCAAACAACAAATAAGAAAACCAAGAAAAGCTCAAAACTGCCCAAAGAGGGCGCCCGGTGAGAAAAAAAGAGAAAGACACCTTTAGGCTTGGAATTTTGGCCCAAGATTCTAGACATGTTTCTAAAAAGCCTTGAGGGACTTGCTCACCAAAATTGAGCAAATTTTGACATGTTTTTGTTTTTCCACATTTTTGGGCCTAATTGCACAAAATCATGGGCGCCACAATTTTATTTTGGAGCATCCTCAACTCTTGAGAGTGGTACCATTGGATGCATTAAATTTAGGGGAATCTACTCAAAAAATTTCAAAGCATTTGAAATTGTTTTGGTCCCCCAAAGATGCTAAAAACACTCACTTTTTCGACAATCTGCCCACATATCAGCAAGGCCTATTTTTTGGGTTTTTACACACAGGCCTATTTTTGGAGGACTTTCAGGCATCAGATTTGGAAATTCAAGTTGTTCTAGAAATTATACATTCAGAGATTTCTAACGAGCCATCACGGGCCTTGTTTAGGCATCAGGAAGGCTTCCAAAAGTTGCTGGCAAGTCAGGGGACCTTTTGCTGATGTATGTTTTGAGTATTTTTGTAAAAATTGAACCTTTCAAAACTGCTTTTTCCTCATGCATTTAGCTATTTGTACATGAGAAGTTATGAAAAGTCAATTTATTTCCCTCATTTAGCATTTTTTAGATATTTTATGAAGTATTTTGTGCCTTGGGCTTTGCAAAGCCTCAAGGACAAAATAAGATATTTTGGATAGGCCAATGAGATTGCAAGTTGAACTAAGAGGTTTTCCTCACTTTGGCCTATATATTCCAAAGGCTTTCATTGTAAACAAGGCTGAAATTGATGAATAGAAGCAATATATGGTCATATAAGCTTTGGAAGAAATACTTGTCTCATGCTTTTGGATAGTCTCTTGGATGTTCTTGGATGATGAAAAAGGATTGTTGTTGGATTCCATGACTTGGTAGAATGGTATAGTGTCTCTCTCTTTGTTTTGTTTTCTATTTTTCATTCATAAATCTATGTTCTTGCTTGCTATAGGACAGTAGAGAACAAATTTGAGACATGCCCTTGGAGGCACCTCAAAATTCCTGTTTCTTCATAGCTTCCATGTTTTCTTCATTCTTAGTCATATTAAAGAATTATTGATTGCTCTTTAATAGCTTAAGGATATTGTTTCTTGTTTCATTCATGGTTTTATGCATGCTAAGTATGATTTACGGTATGCCCTACTTACTCATGGCTAGCCATAGCTCCATCCATGAAATTTCTCTTTGACTGATTAGATTGTCATTTGTTGAACCAAGGAGGCCTTGTTCTGATCTTGCCCTTTGCCTAAGACTATGCAATCTTGTTTTCAAAGTGCCCCATAACTTGAAGTACTGTGTTTAGGCATTCCGGCATAGTGATTTGAGTTGTTTTTATGTCTTAAGTGTATTTCCCAAAGTTTGATAGCCATTTCCCAAAGTTAGAGAGTTATATATATCTCTATGCATGGCTTGAATGTTAATTTCTATGTATTGATTAGCTTATAGTTACGTTTCTCATGATTAATGGTTTTCCCTACCATGTTTATGTCAGCTATTAAACTATTTATGCTTGAAATCCTTTGTTATTCACAAACTTGATGTCCATCTTACTCCATTTTTCCCAAAGATCAATTTTACCTCGAATCAAATCGGCCCTTCAACAACCTTGTATCACCATCTGATAGCTTTCTTGACCTCTTCGATCCCATAGCCCAGTTGATCTGACATCTTTTTACCTATCTTATATCTTCGATCAGTTTCATCCCTCACAACCAAAAAACCAAAACCAAAAAAACCTACTTCATAACTAGCTTAAAATCATAACACAATAAGAAAACACACAAATATCCCTTACACAAATAGAGAGAGCCCTCTCTGAGTCCAGGAAGGCTAGGTCCTTAGGCTCCAAATATTGGTTTGTTGTTACACTGTCATTTGGCTTTCCAATCAGCCAAATCACGGGACCTTAACAAGTTCTTTGATGTTTGTAGGTTCAAGTTTGAGGATCCTCCATCCTTTGTGTGGCCTCTGTTACACCATTTTTTGGTCATCTAACCTTTTATCATTAGATGGACCCAAGTACACCATGCAAGACCAGTTTTACCCTAAGTAAAACTGCTTTCACTATGTTAAAATAGGAAACCCCAAAAGGAAATATTAAACAAACCTATATTTGTTTGATTTTCCTCATGGAATAATTAATTAAACCATAATTTAATTATTATTCCCAGTCATGTTTAACTCAAAATCAAAGAAATTAATTAGATAAACCTTTATTTATCTTATTATTTTCTAGGAATAATTATTTAAACCTTATTTAGATAATATTCCTTGTTAAATATGACCAAATCACTCACAAATAATTAAATAAATCATTATTTATTTAATTATCTTTCAACCACTTCCTTAAATAATTAAATAAATCATTATTTATTTGATTATCTTCTAACCGCTTCCTTAAAAAAGATAAATAAATCATTTATTTATTTATTTTTGACAAATTAAGGGATTTGACCCAAGTCAAATACCTTTTCCCTCCAACAAATATAATAAAATATTCCATAAAAAGTGGATCTAGATCTGGTTAACCCATGCACCAAGATCTAGAATGACCCAATATTTTGTTATAAATAGGAGGGTTTTTCCTACCATTCTTCACCTTTTGTTGCCTATTAGATCACTTTGGATCTATACGCTTGGTCACCATTTTCTGCCATTTGCTGTAAGAGCTCCCTTTGAGTTCCATTCTTTGTGTGGGCTTTCTACACCAACAAGAGAGAGAGATTTTAGATCTGAAGTGCTGAGGACTTCCAAGAACTCATCCCACTGAGGAGAATTGGATGCGCCTTCTTGTTTTCCTCCTAGGTGCTCGATTAATACAAAAAAAAATTCAAAAATAGTTCTTGTCTTGTCTATTGGTATATGGAGCAAACCCTTATTTTTTCTGCTTAATGTCTTTCCATGCATAGATCTGGTTTTTGCAGCTCTTTTATTTTCAACTAACCGCAAATCTGAAGATATTGGCAGCCACTTTTGTTGTTAGGGCTATTAGTTATGCATAGCTAAAGTGGTCCTTTTTCGTACACTTCGACAAAGGATTCATACTAACAAATGGCGACTCCACACAGGTTTTAAATTACGACCGCTGTTGTTTTTCATATTCCTGCATATCCAGCTACTTCAGAACCTAGGGTTTCTCTTCAGCTGTTTATTTCTCCTATTTTCATGTTGTTTTTCTCACATAAAACCCTAAAAGATCAAAATTTTTAACTTCCGTGTGTTTCTGGCCCTATTGCGCAGGTAAGCGACACCAGCCGCAACTGAGACGACAACTTTTCTGAAAATTTGCCACCGAGACAACCGGAACGGGGGGTCGCAATTTTTGGCCCTAAACCTGCAACCTGGACCTCCAGGTCGCACTTTTCAGCCTGTTTCCTGTGACCTGCACTGAAATCAGGTCAGAACCTGCGACCTGCCATTTTTTCAGTGATTTTTCTGTAATTTTTCTGGGTTTTGCTGCAGCCTCTGTCAGGGTCTTCCAGCCTCTGTCTCAGCCCACTTTGACCAAGTTCTGATCTGTTTTTACTCATCTAAGTGGGAACCTAGCCCCTTAGGGCTTTAGTACCCTCCACTCTTTGTGGAAGAGTTTTAGCTTTTTTCAGCTGTCTGTTTTTCAGAGCTTCAGCCTCCTTTTTTCCAGATCTGTTACCTCGCTTTCAGATCCATTGAAATAAGCTCTTCTACCTCTCAAATCACCTCCTGAAGTTTTGTTTCGACCTCCTTTTAGGGCCTCCTCCTTGCCCCCTCCACTTTTTGTTGATTTCCTTCCTTTTTCCAGCCACCTTGCCTCTGTCTATTGGCTGTGATCTGCACCTCTTTTCAGCAGCTTTATCCTCTAGATCCCTGTCCCTTTTGACCCTATATCTATTGGCCTCTTTTTATGTGTGTTTTGAATAGATTTTTTGCCCTCTTTTAGAGTAGTTTTGAGAGACCCGCCTTCTTGGGTTCGATTGATGCATGGTTAGCTGTTAAATGTTCTGTTATTTCAGCAATCTATATTGTTCTCTGTAGATTTCTTTTCAGTTACACAGCACACTTTTTCTTGCTCTCAAAACGAAAAGGGTTTAAAAATTAAAATTAACGCACACCACACACTGACCCTAAGTGAAGAAGCGCCTGGTTAACACCGCCTGGCAAAGACTCTAAAATCAATTGTCATTGCACCTTATCTGCCCTTGAAATTACTTGATTCTGTCCCGTTCTGCCCTTGTCGGTTTCCTTCTTCCTGTCATCATTGCGCCCCCAAGGCGCCTTTCCTGGAGACTTCTTGGCCTTCACCCTCAGTTTCCGGTTGATCGACCTGCTCCGCACCGCCGTCGTCGAGCTAGTCCACCTTCGAGTCCGCACTCCGACTCCTCCCCTGATTCCTCGGGTCCTCCTTCTCCTCCCGGTTCTCCTGCCCCCTTCACCATGTCTGGTCCAGGGCCTAACGCTAGTGGTTCTCCCGGCCCCAATGCCGGCCCTACTACTAGCGGAACCGCCACAGGAACTACCCCGGCCACCCCCGTGCTGCCGTACATTGCAGGCCTCAGCCTCCCCGATTTCCATCAGTTGATCAATGACCCCATTCACCACAATGCTAACTGGCCCGCTATGCCAACCAAGCTCCCCTCAGACATCCCTAAGTTTGAGGGCCTTAATGGAGAAGATCCAACCAATCATGTCTGATCTTTCCACATGTGGTGTTCCTCCAATTCCATTACCGATGACTCCATCCATATTCGTTTGTTCCAACGCACGCTTACCGGCGAAGCTTCTAAATGGTATGTCGAACAAGCCACCTCTACCCATACCACCTTCGAGACTCTTGCCCAAGCCTTTTTGTCGTATTTCCAGCTCCCTCTCCGATACGATACTGGCACGGAGCTCTTGACTTCCTTCAAGCAATCCTCTTCAACACGCCTTTCCGCCCATGTTCAAGAATGGCGACGAAGACGGAGCTTATGTCGAGCCCCGCCCTTCGAAGATCGGGTTTATATGGACTGGTTCCTTCGCACCCTTCCAGCTCCCATCAGCAAAGATGTCGCCTCTCACTTTCCTCAAACCGAAGAAGCTGCCCTCCAAATAGCCTTGAAATATGACCTGATCTATGCTCAATCTAGTTATGTTTATACTGTCCTTCCTGACCTCCCCAGGCCCGGTGGCGCTAATGCCCCGGGGGCATCTCATTCCGCCGACGGTATTGTTGGAGCCCTTTCCCATCCGTACGCTCAACCTCCTATGGGCTATGGTCTCCCTCGGGGAGGGGCCAGCACCTCCAGCACTCTCTCCCCTCCCGGTAGCAGGTATCTAGGATACGGCATGCCTCCTCCTTTTGCACAACCTCCTGCTTACCTCAATGTTTCCCAACCTAACCATTACCTTTATCCACAGCCTGGTGCACCAGCTCCTCCAGCATATGCGCTTCCATCTCCCTTGCCTCCTCCAAACCCGCAACAACACTTACATCCCCCTCCAGGGCAAGTATTTGCACAGCAGGGCGCGACTAATCCCCCTTCTTCTCAAAGAAGGCGGAGAGGCAATCAAAACCAATCTGCCCCTGGTACCCGTGGACCCAATTCTGGTGTGGACCCTAACACTGCCAACCAGCAACAGGGCACTCAGCCCAAGCCGGACAGGCCGCTTCGCACAAACAAGCCTTGTTCGTGTTGCGGTGTTTATGGTCATTACACCCACGATTGTCCCCTCTTACCCTAGATGCGGCAGATGTGGGAGTCTCAAGCCACATTGCGCGGACAACACGCCTCCCCTCATGCTCCTCCTAATGTGGCCACTACCCAGCCAGCTGTGTTCACTGATCCTTTCCCTCAACAGGGATTCGTGGCTACCCAACCGCCCGACAACCAGGTAGCCGCTCCCCCTTCCATTTCTGGTTCCTCTGATTACCAGATCCTTATAATGCACTCCGATCCTTCCCCACCCGTCGACCTTCACCTTCAAAATCGGTCTCGCCAGTACCCCAAGCCTCCTGCTCAGTCTGCTCCCGAGCCTCCCTCTTCAGGTTCTACAGAGCCTCTTTCGACATCCAGTGGCCCCTTACACATCCCTCAACCCAAAGTTGAGGTTCATCCAAAGATTCCAAAGGGCCCATTACGCCGAAATGCTGCTTCCGGTCGAGCCGCTCAGTCGTATAATATAGTAGATGATTTGGCGCAATCCCCTGCTGCCATTTCCACACTGGAACTCCTCCAGTCGTGCCCTTCCCAAAAGAAGGCTCTACTATCTGCCGTGGGCGCTGTAGATCCTGCTGATGACCAAATGATTGTTTTCGACGCCACTCAATCGGACCATCCTCCCCTTCCTCCTTCCGTCGCCTTCCAAATCTCAGTCAAAATACGGAACGCCATCGTTTCCTGGTGTATAATTGACGAGGGGGCATCCACCTGCGTGATGTCCGCTTCGGTTTGGAAGCAACTCGGATCCCCTGAGCTAGCCCCTTCCACGATCACCCTTAGAGCGTGGGACGGTCATGCCTCCCAGCCCATTGGCTTGTTCCGTAATTGCCCTATCACACTCGTCGGTAAGACTGTTTGCGTTGACGTCGAAGTCATTGACGCCCCACTAGACTACAACATTCTTTTGGGGCGAAGCTACACCTATGCTATGTCTGCTGTCCCATCCACGGTCTTTCGCAAGATGTCTTTTCCCCATAATGGAAAGATAGTCACCATTGACCAGTTGACGTATCATGAGCCAAAATCTCAGACCTCCTCTGAAACCACCATCTCTTCTGTAGCCAACAAGCAAACCGTCGATTCCTTGACTAGTGTCTGCCCTGGCATTTACAAAGATTCCTCCCTTCTTGAAACTTTCCCTAACCTTCCTCCTCCTCCCATCACTGATCCCAGCTCCTCGAATGTTTGCATGATGCAATCGTCTCAGGCTGCCCGTAAGCGGCCTGCCTCGGCTAGTCAGTAACCTCCCCCTCGCCCTCCACAACCCGCTCCTAGCCATTCATCTCAGCCAGCCGGACCTCCTCCTTCTGGCCCTCCCCCTACAGCTGGTATCCCTGAACCTCTTTATCCTCTCGGATCGGTTCCTCCTGGCCTCAACCATCTCGAAGCCGTCCCTCCTGGTCATTTCCCCGCTAGGCAGATCCCTTTCCTAGCTCCCCCTCCCGGAGTATATTCTGTCCCCGTCATGGCCACCCTCTCTCTCCCTAACTTGACCTTGGGCATTCCGGTCTGGTACCTTGATCCCCCAGCCGCCACCCCTCCTGGTCACCCCAAACCTTACATGGCTTTGACACCGGTTCAACCGGTCCCCCTCGCTTCCTCCGTTGCCACTGTGCCCCCAGCACCTCCACAGGACCCTTCTCCTGTCGTGACGGCTCTTGGGAAGAAAGGAAAAGCCTGCAAGGGGGCACCTAAATACAAGACCACCACGACTGACCCGGCTCCTCCTCCGCCCGCGAAGCCTTGTGCCTTATGTGATGTCACCGGTCATGCCACCCATGCTTGTCCTGAGTTACCCCGTAATTAGCCCATGGTTAAAGTCGCGTTCCCCGAGTCTACGGTCCCTGAAGCCCCCCTTCCTTCTTCGTCCATAACCAAGAACCCCAAGACTCTCCGCACCAACAAGCCCTGTGCTTTGTGCGGTGTTCATGGCCATTACTCCCACCATTGTCCTCACCTGACGCATTACCACGCCTCTTTAGAGGTGATCCGAGAGTATGAGGTTGAACAAAATCAATCTGCCTCTCCCATCCTCGCGCAGTATGCTTCAGGTCAGCCCGAGGATCCCCCCGCTCCCATCGACATTCCCCCCCCCCGATGTTCAAATGACGGAGTCTACTGTAACCATTCTTTACCTATCCTCCTCTGCGCGACACTTGGAGCCTAGCCCTCCTGCATTCTCCCCTGTTGTGTCACCTGCCCACCCCTTCCCTACCCATACACGAGATCACTCCACCCGTGTCTCTGTTGACCTCCGCAGCCCGAGTCCTCTCCATACTTCCGATAGCCCTCATATACCACCCTCCAGTTTATATATGAGTCACCGTCATCCTGCTCCTTGCACTCCCTCCCGCAGTTGCCGCCCGATGTCTTCTGTGCACTCACGCTGCCGTCATTGCCTCTCCTCCCCTCATTTGTTGTCTTGTAACACCATTCCGCAGGACCCCCCGTCCACACCCTTTATCGGTTACGCCGATGGTGCAAGTCGTTACTCCTGGAATCTAGCCTCGGCAGGTTGGGCCATCTTCACCCCCTTGCATGCCCTTGTTCTCTCTAACGGGGTCTGCATTGGTTCTGCCACCAACAATCAGGCCGAATATGATGCAGTGCGTGGTCTCTTAGCCGATGCCCTCTTTCATCGCACCCTCCATCTGCACGTTCGTTTGGATTCCCTCCTTCTTGTAATGCAACTAAATGGTGTTTATCGTGTGCATAACCCTGTGCTGTTTAGACGCTATTTACGATTGAAAATATTGACACGTTCATTTGAAACCATAACTTTCAACCATGTACCTCGAGACCAGAATCAATATGTAGATAGTATTGCAAACCATGTTCTAGATTGGCATTTATCACACGCATTTCATACAAGACAATAACATTCATAATCATTAAAAAACGATGCATATCCATAATATGTGTCGCAAAAAACATGTGTTTAGAGTCCATCTACTCTGATACATATGACATGCCCATAGCATGTTACACAAACTCAAAACTGGGGGCACCACTTTCCCCTACATATACACAAGGGGGCACCACATGCCCCACACCTAATCACTATCTGGTGGATCCCGAGCTAATGGCTCTGCCCCTGCAGCCTGTAGATCACGAATCCCCTGACCAGCCATCGCCATGCACCGCATGACCCCTCGCCATTCCGAGGGCAGACCAATACATGGTTCTATGTACTGGTCGTCTAAGTCCTGCCACCCACGCTCTGATACTTCGGTCAGCAACCTTTTGCATCTACGGCGGATGTCCTCCAGAAGGGCGGCTGCATCCTCATTTTGCACTGCTCTCGACCCACTCGGACCTGCAGCTCCAGCTGCTGCCGGTCGTCCCATATATCCAGCCGGCCTTACTGGTGCTATATCTGCATACCAATAGTACATGAATCAGTACCTTAGCTACTATTCGAAACACTATAACATGCCCATACAAGAATAGAAATCTGTCACTTACCATCGGGCCCCTAGACTCGACCAGGCAAAAGTGGCAGGTCCGGGTCTCCATAGTAGCTCATCCCACTATAGGGATAGTCATCTATGTACAATGGCATCTGATCCCAATGGGAAAAAAACTCAGGTCGAAACACTCTCCCGACCGCCCCTCCTCCTCCTCTGCATAGTAGCCGTCCCCAACGGCGCATCCTGGGCTCTCTCGGGCCCCCATCTGGAAGCTGTACATGAGGCCTCAAGGTCGGGATCTTCTCAAAGAAGAAGGTGCACAAAAAAGTCGCATATGAGCAATCATGGTTCACCTGCCGCCTGCATAGTGACAACTGTCGCTTTAGCGACACCAACATCATTTGGGCCCACCCATAGTAGGTCCCACCCAACACACTTTCCACTATCATCATCTGCCCCACAGTGATGTGATGGAGCACCTGGTTGCCCAGGATACATAGCACAGTTGTGGCCACTGCACGGGTTTCTAGCCTCTCTAGATCCCCGATCGGTATTCGAGTCCCCTTGACTTGGAGACCCGGTCGACAATGACGCTCCACGAACTCCATAATATGCCGCCCCCGCGGAAATAATGGCTGTGTGTTTCCCACCATCCCCAGTGGCGAGAGACCAGTCAGGAAGTACACGTCCTGGACCGTCAGCTCGATCCTGTGCCCCTACACTACAAAGATCTCCTGATCTGGATCCCAGTAACTGATAATCCGGGCCAGTAAAGGTTCCCCGGCTCTCATCAAAGGGTTCTCCAAAAACTTGAGAACCCCAAATCTGGCCAATACACGACGGACGCCCTGATCTGCCTGGATCTCTACTCGTAGTGTCCCCAGATCTCTCTCTCTCCAGTTAACCCGTAAATCTACCATACCTGCACAAACACATCATTTTTGTCAGCGTACAGATCAGGGAAAACCATAACCAAACACCAAAACCCAACTTCCAGCCATAAAATAGCACCAAAACCCCCTCATCTCCCAGGTTGCAGTTTTCTGCCCATTTCTGGGACAGGTCGCACTTTTTGGCCCAAAAAGTGCGACCCGGCTGTAGAGATGAAGGAGGGGCTGTTTCTAGATTTTTGGGCCCTAAACTGAAAACTTAATCCATCAAAATGCAAGAGAAAGGTTAGGCTTCCTACCTCCAACTGACGGATCCCGATTCCAACGGTTGGTTTGTCCACTACATTCGCCGCAAGATTTAGGGCCTTCTCTCCTCTCCACAGCAACAATAGCAAATGAGTGATTTTGGAGGGCAAACTTCCTTATTAAAAGAGAACCCCTGTTTCTTCTTTCAACTGCTGCGCCCACACCGTAGCCCCGTTTGACGAACCGTCTGCACCATTGGAAAGCTCTCGCCGAGCCCTCAAATGGGTATCTATTAGTTTTTTGTGATCCGATACTCCACCAGGACACATTTTGTCCAAGAAGGGTCACTTCACCTCTGCTTAACATCGAATTTCCTCACTTACGACACTTGTACTTGGGGCACCATCTTGCCTCCTTGCTTGTCTTCGTTCGTGTTGATTTTCGTCATGAGTCCCCACCATGTACTCATGTTTTTATGGTCCCCCATTGGGCCTTTTTACTGTGTGGCAGCACCATAGAGTCGCCCTTTTTTAGAGCATCCAAGTTGAGTCATCATTGCATTCATGGAGTCTATCCCGAGTCCGTGTGTACCCCACTATAGCCCTCCATCCTTCATTGCTTGGTCTCTCTCTTGTGTCACATATTATGACCTTCAGTCCCACTGTCCCCTATTCCTTACGATACTGTGCCAGTCGCTGCCATGTCATTCATGCCCTTTATGCTCTAACAAGGGAAGTCGTCCATTCGCTACTCAGTCCTTTCCATTTCACCATCATCATTAGTGTCAGTCTGTCCATCGCTCTAGTATGTTCTCTCGTGCCTTCGTTGAGGATCTCTCATTGCCTCACCTATGGCAGACCTCCTTCTGTCGACATCATCTCATTCATTCTAGAAGCCAGGTCTAGAGGGCAGTGTACCTTGGTTCCGGCTTCCACTCTTGTTCGGTGCCTCAGATCAGGAAAAGGGATCTCTCCTTCCCCTTTGACTTGATTGTTTCTCCAGCTCCTTTCAGCATGATCGAGATCCGTATACCTGATGGTCTAGTGATCCAGCAGCAGCTCTTGATGATTCCAGGGTGTGTGTGAGATGTCTCAACCCTCATGAGGGGGTGTCCCTACAGGTAGCCCCCCACATGCCCGGATGACCTCTTCCTTGCAGCCTTCGATGCAGCTCCAGATATTTGATGATGTTGGCTGTAGCCACTTGCAGCGCCTCTTTGATTTTCATATATCAGTAAGATTTTGTGAGCCCTTCCCCATTTACACGGGGCATTTGGGTTGTATTTGTATCTCATGTACTCAGATATCATTGTACAAGTCCTGGCTGTTATCCCAGGCACAGCATGTATGTGGGATTCCTCATTGTATTTTTATCTGGCTCATGATTATGCCAGCTGTACTTTATGGTTCGGTCCCTTGTTTACTGGACACACTATTCTTTTGTACTTTGTCTCTGCGGGCATAGGTATGCCTCCCCCGCCGCCTTCAGCACAGGTACCCTCTCATAAAAAGAGACTTGTTGCACCTGCGAGTCTCGTCTCCTCAGGGTCTAGTCCTTCAACACACTATCTACCTCACACTTCTCTCTCTGACATCCCCTTTTGTTGTCTAGTGATTGTATTCTTACAACGTACTTCGGTCATACGATTTGCTCCTGACACTCGCACGCTGGGGGGCAATCTGTTACACCATTTTTTGGTCATCTAACTTATTATCATTAGATGGACCCAAGTACACCATGTAAGACCATTTTTACCCTAAGTAAAACCGCTTTCACTATGTTAAAACAGGAAACCCCAAAAGGAAATATTAAACAAACCCATATTTGTTTGATTTTCCTCATGGAATAATTAATTAAACCATAATTTAATTATTATTCCCAGTCATGTTTAACCCAAAATCAAAGAAATTAATTAGATAACCCTTTATTTATCTTATTATTTTCTAGGAATAATCATTTAAACCTTATTTAGATGATATTCCTTGTTAAATATGACCAAATCACCCACAAATAATTAAATAAATCACTATTTATTTAATTATCTTTCAACCACTTCCTTAAATAATTAAATAAATCATTATTTATTTGATTATCTTTTAACCGCTTCCTTAAAAAGATAAATAAATCATTCATTTATTTATTTTTGACAAATTAAGGGATTTGACCCAAGTCAAATACCTTTTCCCTCCAACAAATATAATAAAATATTCCATAAAAAGTGGATCTAGATCTGGTTAACCCATGCACCAAGATCTAGAATGACCCAATATTTTGTTATAAATAGGAGGGTTTTTCCTACCATTCTTCACCTTTTGTTGCCTATTAGATCACTCTGGATCTATACACTTGGTCACCATTTTCTGCCATTTGCTGTAAGAGCTCCCTTTGAGTTCCATTATTTGAGTGGGCTTTCTACACCAACAAGAGAGAGAGATTTTAGATCTGAAGTGCTGAGGACTTCCAAGAACCCATCCCACTGAGGAGAATTGGATACGCCTTCTTGTTTTCCTCCCAGGTGCCCGATTAATACAAAAATTCTTTCAAAAATAGTTCTTGTCTTGTCTATTGGTATATGGAGCAAACCCTTATTTTTTCTGCTTAATGTCTTTCCATGCATAGATCTAGTTTTTGCAGCTCTTTTATGTTCAACTAACCGCAGATCTAAAGATATTGGCAGCCACTTTTGTTGTTAGGGCTATTAGTTATGTGTAGCTAAAGTGGTCCATTTTCGTACACTATGACAAAGGATTCATACTAACAGCATCCTCTCTATTTTATTTCCTCCTCCTCCAATCTATCTTCCTCGTCTTGCCTAACTTTCTCTTCTTCCATACAGTCTATGTCTTCCTCCATGGTGTCTTGGTCTAGAAAACCTAGGGAGATGACTTGGGAGTGAAATGTAGGTTTAGGGAGTGGGAATGGGATGGAAAGAATTAGGGAGATGGGGGAAGGGATTATCAAATTGAGGGAGGTGAGAGGGAGTAGAAATGTTGTGGGATTTTGTAGTAGGAATTTTGTTACAGGTATGGGGATTTGGGAGCCTAGGAATTTGAAATACCTAGGTCTTAGGGTTTAGGGGATAAAGGGTTTTGGGATATGTATTTAATGATATAAGGGTAGGGATAGGATTTATTGTAATGTGGGAAGGGTGAAAGGGGTCTTCAAGGATAAAAATTTTTATTATGAAGTGAAACTAGGGTTTCTATCTTGAAAAAACTAGAGATTTCTCATGAAAATCTTGACATCATGAAATTTTCACTTAAGAAATGCAAGGAGGGCATAATGATGTCTTACTTACTTGATGGGAAATGAAGAAACCATTTTTATAATTTTGGAGGACCTTCACTAAGTTTGGAATCTTGCAAGTGAAATTTTCCAGGTGCATAGTGCCTTGGCTCTATGCGCAGCACCTCTGGCTTTATGTGCAGCGTCTTTGGCTCTATGTGCATCACCAACTTGTAGAATGCTTTTGGAGGCCTTCCCAGTGTCCAAAATGAGATCATGATAGTGCGTTGGAAATATATCCCTCTGGGATACACAATGGACCTATCAAGCACTAAAAATGATCAATTATAGCCCCTCAAAAATCAATTCTCCCAAGACTGGTCAAAAAGTGCAGAATGGGGGTGCAAAAATGGAGTGTGATCTGGCAGGAAACTTTTGGAGGCATTTCTAAACTCCAAATTGAGGTCATAATAGCTCATTGGAAATCTCTCTCTATCTAGTTAGCATTTGACGTATCAAGAAAGTCATTTTGACACTCCACCAGGGAGAAAATTTGATTTTCCCAATGTTACTTCAGAAGTGCAACAACTCTCTTGTAGCAACTATATTTTTGACATTTCTCCAAAACCATGACACTTCTGTAAAACCAGAAGGAAATTTCTCTTCCTTGACCTATGATGGCCAAAAACCTCTTTCACTTTTGTAAAATGCATCTCTATTTGGTCAGAAACATACTTGGAAGAAAAATTGGCCCTATGTGTGGAAAATGATTTGTCCCTTGGAATGACTTCTTGAAAAATGATGGAGACATGATTTTTATGTGTTGGAATGGCCTCATACTTGCTGATATGACCTCCCTTATTTCTCCTCTACTTAGATGTCTTTGATTACATATCAAACCCTAGCTCAATGGGAGAGGAAATTAGGGTTTAGTGCTTGTGGAAAATGATGATTTTGAGGGATAGGAGTGATGGGAAGTGTTTAGGAACACTAATGCCTTTTGGAACTTTGAGTTGGAAGCTTGGGAATCATGAACTTATTACATTTTTAATGACATAAATTTACATAATAAAAATTAAAAATTACATCTTAAAACCAAAATTACATGTTGGAACAAGAATTTCTCTTTACAAATCATCTTCACATGGTGAAGAGAAGTTATTGGATCACCCTTTACTTGTTGGTCTTATGCATTGGAAATGAAGTTTTATTGGACCTTGGAAACCCTAATGACCTAGTGAAACCTTGAAAGAGTGGTTTTCATGATGACATTAGCTTTATGGATGATGTACAGTCAGCAAGGTATGAAATATTCCAACAAGTAATAAAATTTGAGGAAGAGTGATATTTTTGGACTAGGGCTACCATGAGTGACTAATTTTTTGCATGACCTAGTGGAATGATAAAAAATTTCTAAGTGGGACTTCTAAAATGATATGAAAAGAGGATTTTGATCACTAATGGTAGGATGCAAATACTGACACTAACAAGTAGCATCCTCCTTCATCGAGTTTCATGCTAGAGGATTCTCCATGGGTTTGTTACCCTCCATGTGGAACTTCCTCATAATATCATTGGAATACTTCCCTTGAGATATAAATATCTCCCCATATCTTTTCCAAATTTCAAATACCAGGAAATAGTGCAAGAGCCCCATGTCCTTCATCTCAATTTCTCTTGTAATATCCTCTTTGCAAGACTTATGAGTTGTTCATCACCTGTCAGTATAAAATCATCGACATAAAGTAAAATGATCAAAATTTTACCTTCTACCACAATATGGTAAAGGTTCACATCTGCTTCACCCTTGGTGAATCCCAGCCTGGTAAATTAGTTGTCGGTCGTGGTGTATCTAGCATGAGGTGCTTGTTTCATCCCATACAGTGCTCTCTTGAGTCTGTACACATGTGACTCTCTATCAAAGGTCTCAAAACATTTCAGCTGCTCAATGTACACCTCTTCCTCAATCGCTTTGTTGAGGAAGGTTGTCTCTACATCCATATGATGTATCTGTCGTCCCATGTGTGTTGAAAGTGAAAAGATGGATCTGATTGATGAGTACCTTGTGACCGGTGCAAAGGTTTCATCGTAATCAATCCCCTCCACCTGAGAGAACCATCTGGCCACAAATATGCACTTGTGCTTCTCCACACTCCCATCTGATGTCTGCTTCACCTTGTTTATCCACCTAGATCCTACAACAGACTTCCCATCTAGTCGTGGGATAACTTCCCATGCAAAATTTTCTAGTAATGGAGTCATACTCCTTAACCATGGGATCAACCCAAACTATTTGTTGCACTGCTTCCTCAAAAGAGGATGCCTCCATCTCTACACTCTCGCTCATAAGTGCCATGTAGCCAGTGTATCGCTTTGGGGACCTTGTCTTCCTGCACTGTGATGTGGGTGCTCCCACATTATCTCAAGAATCAAGCACCAACCTAATAGCCTCTCTAGTGTGCTTCCTTACATCTTTGGATGGCTCTACATGAGTGGGTGCTTCCACTCTTTGTTCCTCTGCTTATGGTTGCTCCACATCTAAAGGTTCTTCTTTTAGAGTCAAGAGCTCCTCAACTGCATGCAACTAAATCTCCCTCTCAAGGAAAATTTTCATGGCCTTCTCTTCATCGAATTTCACATCTCTTTTGACCATTGTCATCCTATGTGCTGGTAAGTACACCCGATAGTTGTGAGGTGTATTGATGTACCCCTTTATTGGCTCTAGCTTCTTCGTGGAATATTTTCTCACATGTCAATAAAATGATGAACCAAAAAATTTAAAATGCACCACATCTGGTTTCTTATCTAAAAAATATTCCTTTGGTGTACTCATCCCAAGTATCCGATGATGATTTATGTTCTGCACAAATATTTTTGTGTTGCATGCTTCTGCCCACAGATGCAACAGTAGGCCCTGATCATGCAACATCACTGATGTTTCTCCCACAATAGTTTTGTTCTTCCTTTCTACAACCCCATTTTGCTATGGTTATGAGGTGTTATCAATTCCTGTCGAATTCCTTTTGAAGCACAGAAGTTCTTGAATTCGTTCAATACATATTATCCACCATTGTCACTTCATAGAGTCGTCACCTTATTCCTTGTATCTTTCTTGATAAGTTATTTGAACTCAAAAAACATCAATAACGTCTGATATTTCTTCTACATGAATAAAATCCAACACTTGCATGAAAAATAATCTACAAAAATTACATAAAACCTATATTTTATTGTGGATGCTATTGAGAACAATCCTCACACATCTGAGTGAACTCTTTCAAGGATCACCTTTGCTCGGCTTTCTGTATCACGAAATGTGGCCTTGGTGTACTTCCCCAATGTACACCCTTTACATTTATCTCATTGCTCAAGTGAACCCCTGCGAATTCCTATATAAATATGATGCATGATCTTCAAATCACCATGGTGTAGATGGCCCAATCTTCTATGCCATAACTCATTGATGTATCAGCTCTCCACCTTCTCTGCTTTCATGCTCAAGGAAGCACAATCTTTTACATCTAATTTTTAGAGGTTATTTACTCAAACCATGGTCTTCTTCACCTGTCCCATGGCTTTGTGAAGAAGGAACGCCTTTCCTTTTCTAGATATTATTGTTGAACCTCAAGATTGTGCTTTCTTTCATTCTACTTTACCTCATTTTCCTTTGTCCATTGCTATCCCAGACCCAATTGATCAATGAATTTAGTTAAAATTACTTTTAGAATGATTAACATGACTGACTTGCTAAGTTTTGTGATTTTTTTCATTGTAATGCATTTTGACCGGAACTAGCTGCAGAATGCAGACATTCCGTAGCTAACCGAAAATTCTGCAGCTGTCTTCACGTTTGGGTCTGTTCCAGGTGGCCTCTCAAGAAAAACCGCATATGGGTATATTCCACGTCATGTCTACATTGTTCGTTGCTAACCATGAAGGAAAAACCGAATTCTGGATATGGTTTTGATACGTGGGAACACATTTAGGAAGGCAAACTTCTAATAGGACTGTCTTAGTCCAGATGTCCTTTTCCTTTTTACGTTTCCACTTCAAGAGTCATAATGTGATTTCGATAAGGAAAGAAAATGATCCTGGAATTGTTGCAAGTCTTTTTATGTACATTTGTTATATAAACACTTGGGAAACCGAGAGCTAGGCTAGATTTTTTTCTAGATTTTGCTTAGATTCTGTGCTACATTTCTGAAGACACAGAGTGCTTTGTTCAAGTTATTTCTCGTTTAATGAAGAAGACAGTATTATTTTGAAAGCGTTGATTTGATTTGGAGTTAGATTTCGTCTGGTGGTAGAGGGCCCCTACCCCCTGTATGGATTTATTTGCGTAATTTAGATAAGTATCCTAGCTGCCTTTAGGTTTTTGAAGTTGAATTCGTAGTTGTTTTCATTAGCTACTATAGTTATACTCGTTCTAAAAACTCTTCCAAAAGAAGAAGCTCTTCCAAAATATTATGATAATGAATGGGAAATGGCTATAGTGCTGTAGGATTTAATTGCAATCTCTTTTGTTCACCATCACAGTTATACTTATCCTAAGTACTCTTCCAAAAGAAGAAACTCTTCCAAAAAATCCTTCTAATATCTTAAGCATGATTGTGATCTTGAACGTTCTAGTTGTGTGTTTGCACTAAGTATCATAGCTGTTCTTGCTCTTAAACGCTTTTCCAAAATATCATAATGACGGGTAGGAGATAGCTATGATATCTTAGTTTTTCATTGCTTTTAGTCTTTATGTTTGCATTTGCACTGAATTGTACAGTTAGGATTGTTCTAAGAAACTCTTCCAAAATACCAATCATGATGGACAAACAGACTGTATAATTCCATAGAATAATGCATGATAGCCTAGTTAGCATACTCCGGAGTTTAATTGCACTTAACTCATGATCAGTTATTTTGTTTTAAGTTTGATAATGACTTGTAGTTCAACACTGTTTTAGACTAGTGACATCTTAAGTTCAGTTTTAGCTTAACTCATTGCATTTGCACTCCACATTCAGTTTTCATTCACTGCATATTAGATTACTTCAGTTGTTAAACTTAACAAAAACAGCCTTCATTATTTACAAACCTCTTCTTGTTCTAAAATCCATAATTGATTCATAACCATATGAACAGAAGACAATATCATTTTAAGGCCTGAAGTACTTCTGCAACTTCCTTATCATCTCACAAACAAACATTTCCTCAAAAGATTTTTTTAAAAATCTATAACCTTTGAGTGAAGTGTAGTGTTATCAAACTAAGTTGCAGAATACAGTTAGGAACTAGTCTTAGAGTAGAAGATCTTATGATGGTATCAATGTTTTACTCCAAATATGCTTCAAAAAATCTCTAATCAAGGATAAAATGTTGCATCATTATAAGTTAGTTGTTTAACTGTTTAGTTAGGAGGACTTGTATACTTATTTGACCATGTCTCAAGCTCTCTCTCAAAATACCTTTGATGAAAGAATTTGACAAGATGAGTTTATGTTTTGAATCATTTGCTTAAAAGTCATTATCAAGATTTGTTTCTGCTTAGTCATAGTTTAGATTTGATTCTGTTTCAGTGTTGCATCTGCAATTACCATTTGTCATCAACCAATTAGGCTTCACTCTGTTTTAATCATTAGCTCCTTTCCATTAGTTTTCTAAGTCATTTTCCTTGTGAACATAAAACTACCAAAAGACCAAAAACATCATAAATCATCACAAAAGACCAAAAACACCATAAAACACTACGCACAACGCATTAAGAAACAAACACCTAGGTACATACAGTACACTTCACTTCAGCAGTTTACCAACCCTGGTTGACAATTAAATGAACTCAATTTAGGAGACTAAGTTGAGACCAAACATTTTGGCGCCGTTGCCGGGGAAGTGAAAACTAGGTAACCTTTGTTTCTTAGCATCCAAAAAAAAATTTATGCGTAGAGAGAGAGATTCAAGGGGGAGATTCATAAGCAGCAGAAGAAGAAATTTGATTTCTAGAACACCACTTGTTTCACCTAGACCCAGAGCTAGTATACCTTCAACTCAGACCCAAAATCCATCCTTTACTGATCCTGGACTTCTAGAAGACCTAAGATCAGATATTCCATTAGAAAAACCTTCCACTTCATCCACTAAATCTGTCTTAGAAGAAAATTCAAGGACTTCTGTTAGGGACACAAACTTTCCTACCATCACAGAAGAACCAATCATGGCAGAAGAAGGAGGAGGGATTTTTAATGGAGAACACACATTATTTGGAGGGGGTAGAGGTAGAGGTAGAGGAGAAGGAGGTAGAGGTGCAGATGGAGGAAGAGGTAGAAGAGAAATAGGAAGCTCTTTTGGGTTCCCTATAATTGATGAAGAAACCGATACAACCATGAAAAACATTTCACCCTCTGTACTTCCAAACTTCTATGGACTTAAAAATGAAGACCCTGAAACTTTCTTATTTGAATTCGAAGTTTTGTGTAGAACTTATGACTACTTACAAGATGCTCAAAAACTGAAATTATTCCCTTCAACCTTGAAAGGAGCAGCATTGAAGTGGTTTATGAGTCTGATCAATAGTTCTATTAGAACATGGGAAGACATGAAACAAGCATTTCTAGAGAGGTATCTGGATTATTGTATGCCAGTCAATCATAAGGAAGAAGTGTTCAAGATGTTACAAAAAGAAGATGAAAACTTAGAAGATTTGTTGGAAAGATTTCATTACAACATCAAGAGAGCAAAAATGGAAAACCTAGATCAAGACACCTTAAAAGCTCTTTTGTTGAAAACAATTAGGGATGAATGGTTGGATATCCTTAACATGATGGGAAAAGGGGATATATCACAAATCACATTACCTGAAATATCTGAGTTATGTATCAACCTTTCAAGAGGGAAATCTAAAACTGTCAAAGGTCCAAGAGATCCTGCTCTTGCAAGGGCAAGTAAGTCTGCTTCTGGGACAGTAAGTAGATAAAAAATAGGACACATGCTTGATGATTTTAAATCTGACATCTTAGGGAGTCTTAGTGAACAAATAAACACCCTCAAGATACAAAACAAGCAAAAGGCTGAATCTGATGCCTTGGCAATCTTTTGTCCCAAATGTAGAAAGAAACATGCCTTGAGAGAGTGTCCTTTGGATGTTAAAGTTGTAGAAACCTGTGTCATTTGTTCTGAAAAACATGAGACCAAGAATTGTCCTTCTCTTCTTGGTATCAAAGTTGTCTTTCAGGAGGAAACTCCTACAGATTCCACAGATTCTATCAATTTTGTATCTAGAAGGCCTTGGCAGGGACCTCAAACACAAGGATTCCATGATCAAATGTATAATCAACCTCCACCTTGGAATTCTTGGCAGCAACCTTGGCCCCAATTTAAAAATCAATCTCCAGCCTGGGCACAAGGATCACAAAGTCCCTATGGAAGATACTCCCCATACTATCAGTATCCACCATCCTATCCACCATACCCACATTTTTATCCTCAAAATCCTCAACAAAATTTTCCTCAAAATCTTCAACAAAATTTTCAACAAAATCCTCAACAACATCATCAGAACCTACCACATCAAAATCAACCACTCCCATTACCATTTCCTCAAAAATCAAATCAATTGCTTGCTCAACCCATACCAAACCCCAATAATAAAAATCCTCAGAACACATACATGATAGAAGGCCAACAGTTTCCTACTTATTTAATTACTCCTCTAGACCTTAGTGAAGTTCAACTTAGGTCTGGAAGAATACTTCAAAAGAGGAAACCCTCTGTGATCATACAAGAACAAGATAACTCTGAGGAAGACACTCTACGGGTGAATAAAAGTCTTGAGGAAGACACATCCTTTCAAGACCCAAACACTAAAAAATTAAAGCAAAAAGATCCAATAAATTCAACTCCTGTATTAGAGCAACCATCCACATCTACTTCTATACCTCCCTTTCCGGAAAGATTACAAATTGATAGAGGTGTAGAAAAACAAATCATGGTGCCTAATTATGATTTCTTAGATGAATTGATAAATGTTTGCATTAAAATTCCATTATTGCAAACCATCAAGGAAATCTCAATTTTAGCCAAAACAATAAAGGAGTTGAGTATGAAGACAACAAGAAAAAGAATAAGAGAAACCAAGAAAATTCAACTGGTTGGACAAATAGCAGACATTATGATGGGAAAGATTGCTATTCCAAAGTATCTTGACCCAGGAAATCCAGTTGTAAAAATTCACATCAACGGAATTGAAATTCAAAACACACTCATTGATTTAGGAGCAGCAATAAATATCATGAGTAGACAAATCATGGACAAACTGAAACTTCCTAATCTTCTCTTTACACCCACACTATTACAATTAGCAGATAGATCTATGATCAAACCAGATGGGGTAATAGAAGAAATTCCAGTGTCCCTAGATTCTTGGGAATACCCTGTGGATTTCATGATCCTAACTCCTAAGAATAATCTAGGAGGCCATCCTGTTATATTAGGAAGACCTTGGTTGGCTACAGCTGATGCTTTTATTAGTTGTAGGCCCGGTGATATGTATATTTCTTATGGTAGTTCAACTAATAAATTCACTTTATATCCTCCAGCTAGGACAATTACAGATCTAGATGACACTCAATGGATAGAGGATGAAGAATATTTACAACCACTCTTCACAATTTTAGAAATTAGTGAAGATAATAAAATTCTGAATACTCTAGAAAACTTTGAATCCTCTCCAGATCACAAACATGAATCATTTCAGGAGGAATCCAATATTGAATTTTTGTCATCTAGGCAGATGTCTCTTCATTCTATGGAAAAATTTGGCAGCTCTATAAGTGAAATTTTTCCAGGCAAAACTTTGAACATAAATAAGAACCTAGAAAAATCTCAACAAGAAGAGTTAGTCAGAGTATTACAGAGACATTCTTCTGCATATGCATGGGAATACACTGACATGAAAGGGATAAGCCCCAAGACTTGTACTCATCACATCTATATAGAGGAAAATTGCAAACCAATCAAACAACCTCAAAGACGGATGAATCCAAATCTTAGGGAAATTGTTAAAGAAGAATTGCAAAAATTGTTAAATGTTAATTTCATCTATCCTATTTCAGATAGTCAGTGGGTTTCTCCTTTGGTCATTGTGCCAAAGAAAAATGGAAAATTGAGGGTGTGTGTTGACTACCGAGAACTAAATAAAACTACTCTTAAAGACCATTTTCCCTTACCTTTCATAGATCAAGTATTAGATACATTAGCCGGAAAAAAGTACTTCTCATTCCTAGATGGGCTTAGTGGTTACAATCAAATCCAAGTAGCACTTGAAGACCAAGACAAAACCACATTTACCTGTCCTTGGGGTACCTATGCTTACCGAGTATTGCCATTTGGATTATGCAATGCACCTGCAACATTCCAAAGGGCGGTATTAGGAATTTTTTCGGATCTAATACATGACTGTGTAGAGGTGTACATGGATGATTTCACAGTTTATGGGAACACATTTGAAGAGGCTTTAGAAAACTTGGAAAAAGTCTTAAAAAGATGTTAAGAAGCAAAACTTTCACTTAGTCATGAAAAATGTTTTATGATGTTTACTGAAGGTATTGTTTTAGGGCACCATATTTCAGGGGATGGGATTAGAGTTGATGAATCAAAAGTTGAATTCATCTCTAACCTATCTATTCCAAGTTTTCAAAGAGATGTTAGAATTTTTCTAGGATTTACAGGGTATTATCGGAGATTTATAGAAAACTTCACCAAGATAGCATCTCCACTCTTCAAATTACTTACCAAAGATTGTGAATTCAAGTGGACTTCTGATTGCCAGTTAGATTTTGAAACCCTGAAAACCAAAATTTCTGAAGCACCTATATTAAGGGGACCTAACTGGAAGTTACCTTTTCATATCTCGACAGATGCTTCCGATACAGCTCTAGGAGTAGTATTGGGACAAAAAGATTTAATTGCCTATGCCATCTATTATATCAGTAAAAATTTGACTCCTGCAGAGTTAAACTATACTGTAACTGAAAAAGAGTTTTTAGTTGTTGTTCATGCCATAAAAAAATTTAGACACTATATAACAGGTTATGAAACTTTTGTTCACACTGATCATTCTGCAATTAGATACTTAATGAGCAAATCAATCACTAATGGCAGAGTTATAAGATGGTTGTTGCTCTTACAAGAATTCAACATTACTATTCTAGATAGGCCTGGAAAACAAAACACAGTAGCTGATTTCCTATCTAGACTCCAAAATATCAAAGATGACACTCCAGTTGAAGATCAATTTCCCGATGAATATCTTTTTGCAATCTCTACTCAAACTCCATGGTTTGTTGATATTGCTAATTATTTAGTTTCAGGAAAATTTCCTTCAATTATGAATGCAAGGGATAAAAGAAAAAGCATTTGTGATAGTGCAAAATATTCATGGGTTGCTAATGAGTTGTACAAGACAGGTCCAGATTTGATCATTAGAAGGTGTGTTCGTGAAGATGAGATGCCTGAGATTCTCAAGGCATGTCATGATGAACCTTGTAGCGGACACTTTGCAGATAAGAGGACAGCCTATAAGATCCTTAATTTAGGATATTATTGGCCATCCTTGTTTAAATATGCTAAAGAGTATGTCAAAAGGTGTGACAGTTGCCAAAGGGTAGGGAAACCTTCTCCTTCATGTGAGATGCCATTACAACCTCAGGTACACATTGAACCTTTTGAAAAATGGGCTTTGGATTTTGTAGGACCTATTAGTCCTCCATCAAGACAAAAGAAATACATATTAGTTTGCACTGATTATGTTACTAAGTGGGTAGAAGCTAAACCATTACTTGTTGCTAATGAATCATCTGTAGTTACTTTTCTTTTGAGGATATTTTTACTCGTTTTGGTGTCCCAAGGGAAATTGTTACAGATCAAGGAGCTCAATTTACATCAAGGCTAGTGGAGCAAATGATGGAGAGGTACAAAATCAGGCATAGAAAATCTACTCCTTATCATCCACAAGAAAATGGTCAAGTGGAATCTACTAATAAGGTCATTGAATGAATCCTAACAAAGACTGTTCATTTACATAGAAGAGATTGGGTAAATAGGCTTCCTAAAGCCTTGTGGGCCTATAGAACTACATGGAGAAACACAACAGGCCATACTCCTTATGAACTTGTTTATGGAAAGTAAGTTTTGTTTCCCATAAAGTTCCAGATTCAAACTTTCAAAATGGCAGTTCAGCTAGGACTTGATTTAACGGAGGCACAAAAGCATAGACTGGAGCAAATTAATGAATTGGATGAGATCAGACAAGATGCAGTTCAGAAAACAAGTCTATTCCAACAGCAAAGGGCTAGATGGCATGACAAGTACATCAAAGAGAAGAAATTCAAAGAAGGTGACTGGGCTCTCTTGTTTGATTCAAAATTCAAGGATTTTCAAGGTAAATTTCAAACACATTGGCTTGGGCCATATGAAATTGTTGAAATTTTTGACAATGGAGTAGTAAAAATCAGGACAATAGATGAAGAAGAGGTCACTTTTCTTGTGAATGGTCATAGACTGAAGCTATATCACAAACCACTCTCAAGAGAAGAATTTGTCAAGAAGTTCCAAGAAAGCAGTGATGTGAAGTTAATGAAGAAGGATCTCTCTTCTTCATCAACTTGATTAAATTTTCTGAAGCATTTCTCTTTGAAAAAAAAATATAAAAATAAAATAAAATAAATAAAAATAAATAAATAAAAATAAAAATAAAAGTATAAACATGAAAACCAATCATTGATTGGCATGTTTATACAGAAAAGATAGGGTGAAAATCAGAGTCTCTCTGGCACTCTAACTTTTCCATTTTGTTTTTGCAAGCAGCTGTTACAAAATCATAAGTTTAGATCCATTGTACTTATGATCCATCTCATTTCATTCCATTTCATTCACTTATCCATCCATACTTCATTTCATTCATTCATTCATACTTTACTTCATTCCATTCATCTCATTCCATACTCCATCCACCTCATTTCCATGTCAAAATTTAAAGTTTGATGTCTTGCTGCAAATGAATAACAAATGTCATGGATTGCAGGACAGTTCTTATGTTCTTCCACTCCATTTCATAAACTGAATCCATTCCATTTCATTATCCACTTTATACATATCATGTCTCATCATCCATCTTCATTCATGCCATATAACATCTCACTTATATCCCAAACCACTCCATTCCATGATTAAAATGCTCTATAGGTACATTCTGCAGCTTAACAGACATTCTGCAGCTGATCAGACTTTTCGCAGCTAGCCAGTCATTCCACAGCTATAAATCCTGAAGGCACTGATCAGCAGACATTTGAATTGCAACAAAAAGATCCAGTGTATCCATGAATAAGAAGAACCAAGAAATATTATGAAGACTCTTCCAAAGGAGAACAAAGAATACAAAGACCACAAAAAGTAAATGAAAGCAGAGGTAACAATTTTTCATTATAATGGAATTTCATAAGGTTTAGCATAGTTTTAGTTATGAATCATTTGAAAAGGTTATTTTAATTATTTTTATTGATCATGTCCAAAATACCCTCCACAAACTTTGGATTAAAATCTCTCATTTCAAATTCTATACCCGATATCATTTAAGCGGTTAAAATGGCTGAAGTGTTCGAATTCCTCACGTCACCCAACCAAATCATTCAATGATGATTTTCTTTTCCGTTGTAAAAATCTCCACCGTCTTTTCAATCATTAATTTGTTTCCTCCACCTCACTCCATTACCTCATTCTGTAACCATTTCCATTACTCCATTCTATAGCCGGCCCTTCATTCCGCAAAACAGAGATAACCTTCTCACCATGAGCGGAGCAAAGGGTATATCAGTTTGAATATCAGAGCACTATCACCGTGAGCAGAGATTGAGAATTATCACTATAAACGCAGAGGTATAGTAGTGTTGAATTTGAAGCCATTTGCCACCGAGAGACAGAGGTATATCAGAGTAGAGTTTTAAGCTGTTGTCACTATCAACCAGAGGCATATCAGTCCGAAGTTTGAAGCTATTTTCACTATCAACCAGAGGCATATCAGTCCGAAGTTTGAAGCCATTATCACCAAGATTCAGAGGCATATCAATTCGAAGGTGAAAGGTATTGTTTCAGTGGGCAGAAATAGTATTGACTTGAACATTGAAGAAGAAATTATGGGTCTTATTGTAAGAACCAAACCAATGGGTACAAAATACCTAGAAGGCTACCATCAATGTAAAGAAATGTTGCAACAGGTAGGATGGCTACAATTTTTGGAGAAATTTAATGGCTTCCACAAAGAAGTCACTAAAACATTTGCAAGATCATTTCAAGGAGCTGAAGTTGAAGTGGGAGATGTTAAATTCACTGTCAATGAGGTTTTCATTGCAGAAGCTACAGGATTGCTTAGAAATGGAGAGAGATGGTTCAAAAACAGATAATTCCACAATGAATCCTGGAAGAAAATTCTAAAATCACCAGGTATGGATGTCACTGTGTTTAAGAAAGGAATTCCAAGTTCTGCATTGAAAAATACATGGAGAAACATACTACTTATTCTGCAAAAATTTATTACATGTGAGGGTAGATATGGCACATTTTATGTTTACCACATTAGACTGATAATGCATTTTCTGGGGGAAGACTTAAACCTACCCTATTTCTTGCTCCAAAGTTTGAAAAAGATGGCTTCTTGTGTTCAAAGAAGGGTTCAATTTTTAGAGACAAATCTATACCATCATGGCTTGGTTAAGATTTTAATTGAACACCATTTAGCCAAAACAAATGATACGTGGGACAATTTCTTGATAAGAAATCATTTTGAAGAGCCAAAAGAACCCTCACCTAAACAACAACCTACAAGGAGAAGCAGAAAATGGAGAGCTTCAAAAATTGAAATTGACAAAACAGTCCAGGAAAGTAGTAAGGAAATCATCTTAGAGAAGTTGACTCAAATCAAGAGACAACTTAAGAAAGAGAAGGTAATCAGGAAACCTGCCATAGAGAAAGGAGAGGGATCTTCCCAGCCAAGAAGAAGCCATAGACTAAAGGGGAAACTAAGGAAAACTCAGATCAAACAAACAGGGATGATAAATATAGAAGATGAGGAAACATCTATTGAAGAAGATGTTGAAGAGGATTTTTATGAAGGAACCCCTGAAATTGACCCTGCTCAGCAAGAAGTTTATGATTATGTTGAAAATTTGGAAAGGAAAGCTTCAGAGAGTAGAGAGAGAACCCCTAGTCCTCCACTGACCGAAATAGATGTGTTAAGAAGGGATAGGTATGAGCTAGAAATACTTAATAGACACATCAAAAATGAGAATGATATTCTGAAGGAACAAGTCAAGCTCAAAACCGATATGAACTCAACCTTATCTCTACATATAGACAAAGTGGAAAAGGCTAATGAAAAGTTGAAGAAAAGGAACAAGAAGCTAATCAGGGCACTTACCAACTTAAGGTTCAAACTTGTCATCAAAAAACCCAGAAGATCTTTAGCTTCCAAGAAAAGGAGAAGGAGAGGATTAGATGTTCTTGCAGAAGCCTTTGAATTTCTAGGATAAGTTGCATGAGGACATGCAAGAAGTCAGTAGTGGGGGTATGTTGAGCCTCAAGATTGTGCTTTCTTTCATTCTACTTTACCTCATTTTCCTTTGTCCATTTCTATCCCAGACCCAATTGATCAATGAATTTAGTTAAAATTACTTTTAGAATGATTAACATGACTGACTTGCTAAGTTTTTTGATTTTTGTCATTGTAATGCATTTTGACCGGAACTAGCTACAGAATGCAGACATTCCGTAGCTAACCAGCAATTCTGCAACTGTCTTCACGTTTGGGTATGTTCCAGGTGGCATCTCAAGAAAAACCGCATATGGGTATATTCCACGTCATGTCTACATTGTTCGTTTCTCACCATGAAGGAAAAACCGAATTCTGGATATGGTTTTGATACGTGGGAACACATTTAGGAAGGCAGACTTCTAATAGGACTGTCTTAGTCCAAATGTCCTTTTCCTTTTTACGTTGCCACTTCAAGAGTCCTAATGTGATTTCGATAAGGAAAGACAATGATCCTGGAATTGTTGCAAGTCTTGTTATGTACATTTGTTATATAAACACTTGGGAAACTGAGAGCTAGGCTAGATTTTGTTCTAGATTTTGCTTAGATTTTGTGCTACATTTATGAAGACGCAGAGTGCTCTGTTCAAGTTATTTCTCCTTTAATGAAGCAGAAAGTATTGTTTTGAAAGCGTTGATTTGATTTGGAGTTAGATTCCGTCTGGTGGTAGAGGGCCCCTACCCCCTGTACGGATTTATTTGCGTAATTTAGATAAGTATCCTAGCTGCCTTTAGGTTTTTGAAGTTGAATTCGTAGTTGTTTTCATTAGCTACTATAGTTATACTCGTTCTAAAAACTCTTCCAAAAGAAGAAGCTCTTCCAAAAGATTATGATAATGAATGGGAAATGGCTATAGTGTTGTAGGATTTAATTGCAATCTCTTTTGTTCACCATCACAATTATACTTATGCTAAGTACTCTTCCAAAAGAAGAAACTCTTCCAAAAAAACCTTCTAATATCTTAAGCATGATTGTGATCTTGAACGTTCTAGTTGTGTGTTTGCACTAAGTATCATAGTTGTTCTTGCTCTTAAACGCTTTTCCAAAATATCATAATGACGGGTAGGAGATAGCTATGATATCTTAGTTTATCATTGCTTTCAGTCTTTATGTTTGCATTTGCACTGAATTGTACAGTTAGGATTGTTCTAAGAAACTCTTCCAAAATACCAATCATGATGGACAAACAGACTGTATAATTCCATAGAATAATGCATAATAGCCTAGTTAGGATACTCCGGAGTTTAATTGCACTTAACTCATGATCAGTTATTTTGTTTTAAGTTTGATAATGACTTGTAGTTCAACACTATTTTAGACTAGTGACATCTTAAGTTCAGTTTTAGCTTAACTCATTGCATTTGCACTCCACATTCAGTTTTCATTCACTACATATTAGATTACTTCAGTTGTTAAACTTAACAAAAACAACCTTCATTAATTACAAACCTCTTCTTGTTCTAAAATCCATAATTGATTCATAACCATATGAACAGAAGACAATATCATTTTAAGGCCTGAAGTACTTCTGCAACTTCCTTATCATATCACAAACAAACATTTCCTCAAAAGACTATTTTAAAAATCTATAACCTTTGAGTGAAGTGTAGTGTTATCAAACTAAGTTGCAGAATACAGTTAGGAACTAGTCTTAGAGTAGAAGATCTTATGATGGTATCAATGTTTTACTCCAAATATGCTTCAAAAAATCTCTAATCAAGGATAAAATGTTGCATCATTATAAGTTAGTTGTTTAACTGTTTAGTTAGGAGGACTTGTATACTTAGTTGACCATGTCTCAAGCTCTCTCTCAAAATACCTTTGATGAAAGAATTTGACAAGCTGAGTTTATGTTTTGAATCATTTGCTTAAAAGTCATTATCAAGCTTTGTTTCTGCTTAGTCATAGTTTAGATTTGATTATGTTTCAGTGTTGCATCTGCAATTACCATTTGTCATCAACCAATTAGGCTTCACTCTGTTTTAATCATTAGCTCCTTTCCATTAGTTTTCTAAGTCATTTTCCTTGTGAACATAAAACTACCAAAAGACCAAAAACATCATAAATTATCACAAAAGACCAAAAACACCATAAAACACTACACACAACGCATTAATCTACAAACACCTAGGTACATACAATACACTTCACTTCAGCAGTTTACCAACCCTGGTTGACAATTAAATGAACTCAATTTAGGAGACTAAGTTGAGACCAAAAAATCATATCATAACCAGTGTCTTCCGACATAGCAACTAAAACTAAATTCTTATTTAAACCAGGAATATGCATGACATCTTTTAATCTAAGAGGAGTACTAGACTCCTTTTGAAAGGTAACTATACCTATGTTGGTCACATTATACCTCCTGTCATATCCCATATCGGTGTGCATCTGGAGATCCTTTTCCTCCAAGATACTGAATATTCCTTTGTTTCCATTCATATGGAATGAAGCTCCACTATCTAAGTACCACACCGATCCCATTACTGATAACACCATGCATGCGATGAGGGTAAAATCTAACTTGAACTTTGAAGAAAGTGCTTCACCTCCCACTCCTCCTAAGTACTTCTTGTCTATCTTCTTGTGTGGGCACTTTGTAGCATAGTGTCCAAGGTCATGATAGTGAAAACATTTCTCTTTGACAAGTATCACTTCTTGCCTACCTGACCAAAAAATAATTTGGAATGGTACACCTTCCCTTTCCTTTTCTTTGCTTTTCTAGCCTTGGAATTGTTGTCCTCATCATTAATATTTGATGAGGATCCATCTCTGGTGTTGTGTCGAATCTCTTCTTGTACTAAGTCGGACCACAATCGCTCCCACAATGGTAACTTCTCCCTCCAATTCACTGAATCCTGGTAGTTGTGCCAGCTCTTGGGAAGGCCTAGAAGTGTTAGGCTCACCAAATCATCTTGGGAAATTGTCACACCAACACTTCCAAGCTCATCTCAACATTGAGTGAACTTCATCAAGTATTTTGGTATCATGTGGCCCTTCTCCATCTTTATCTTTCTAAGCTTTTCCTTCAATGTCAGCTACATGTGGCCATTGCTATTATGAAACAAATGTCTTCTACATAGCATATGGAGTTTTATTTCCATGGATTTTTGAGAAAATATGATCTCGAACTCCTTATAACATAATCCTTCTCGCCTTTGCTACATTCTCCTTCCATACATCAAGATTTTGAGCATCTATTGCTGCAGGCCGGGGAATATCATTTTCTATGAATTTCTTTAGACTATTTTCCTCCAGCACTACCTCCATCATGTCCTTCTAAGCTATGTAATTTTAACTACCCTCAAGGGCATACTCGAGTCTTAATCCAAAGAAATACCTCATAATCTGTTGTTGTTCATGAAGAATAAATTTACAAATTTGATTCACTTGTTCAAAAAAAAACTCGTATTCTTTGCTTCTATAGTGATTCCTGCTCTAATACCATGTATAAAATACAAAGAGATTCAATTGATCTTGTAATATGCTAAAACAAAATACATGAATCTATTCTACAAATTGCATAAACCAGTTGTGATCGCACAATCACATGAACAAGAAAGAGAAGTAATTTCAATCTCACAACACAAATATGTATCTAGAGAAATCCTTAGCTAAAAACCTCGCTATCTCTATATTGCATTAATTCAATAATATGAAACAATGCAATGCTTCTCTCAGGCTTGAGAGTTATCTGCACTATATCTGACTGTCTCACTCTGATCTAAGCAAGATTGGTCCATTACTTAACGAATTACTTTCCCCTATCTGGCCACCATTGCTCACACATTCCTGAGGGAATTGAGCCCCTATTAATTAGGAAATTCCCAAGAATGGATTTTTCAATACATCCAAGGAATTTTGATGACCACATGCATGACCTATACAATTTTCTAATTATACAACTGCTAGTTTACTTCCCTTTAACTCCAATCTCAATTGGGCCTTCCATATAGTTGACATGCAACATCTATTTATAGTGAATTATTATTTATATGATTGATCATTTCATGTGAATTAAATCATATTTAATTCACTGGGCCTCTCACTAGCTCATTCATCAGTTAGAACTAGTTAAATTGATTTTAGCTCAAATAATTAAGTTAAAAAATTACAACTAAAAATAAAATGCAATTGGACCCCTAAAAATTAGAGTGAACTCTACATGCCTCTAGTTTGATCCCCAACTCGAATTTACTAAGCTAACTAAGTCTTCCCAACTCAGTTAACTCATACAAGCTGTCATGTGATGTGGAATTACAATTTCCTTCTAATTTAATTAAGGTAAAATTAAATTAGAAGCATCTTCTTGTTTCCAATTTCAACATGATCCTTCCTTCCTTTTTCCTTATTTTCCTTTCTTGATCCAATGGCAAAGTGCTCCAAGAAAACTCTAAGTGTCCAACAGTATGAGAGAGAGAGAGGGACAAAATAATAAGAGAGCTCCAAAACTAAACTGCAAAAAGGATTGGGCCAAAAATCTTGCCAAATAATCCTCAGAAGCCTTTTAATCAATGAGGCCTCTATTTTCTTCATTTTCCATTATTTTCCTTCACTTTCCTCCTCACATGGAACATGTGACCTTTCACCTTCCTTTTCTCCTATTTCCCGTTAATTTCATAATTAAATGTGCTAAAAATTCCATTTTTCATTTCTAAAGCCTTTGCCATTTCCTTTTCCAATTTCCTTGGCCATAATAAACCAATGAACACACTCACTTGGATGTTTTTCCCAACATTCAACTTGGAATAAGCATCTCATCATCGTGGTTATTATTTTTCATTTATTAACTTTTATTACATGGAATTTTCACCAGGTTTGTTACAGAACATTCCCCCTTAGGGGACACCATCCTTGGTGTTCAAACACACCTATACCTCATCAAAACCACTGAAAATAAAACATACTACCCATGGAGCTTTATAACATAGCTCGATGTAGTATTTACAATGATCACCCTGCTGAAAGCAAACCAGCATGAGAACATAACAACATGCCAACTATAATGACATGACACCCATATCGCTTATTGGATATTTATAACATACCTCATGGTATTATTTACATCCATATACATATGTACATATATCAAAACATCACCTCAAAACATATGCCAAAACATATACCAAACATCATACCAAAATTGTTTTCCCTCAACCAGAAAATAAAAGGATATGATTCCTGCATCCGCAACAAGGGAACCCAGATGCTCACACCTCCGCCCTCAAAGAAGTACCAGGATTCACTTCCTCCCAAGAATTTCATAATCCACTGTTAGAGCCAAAGCAACATCCAATGTCCAGTGCTACAATGTTGCACTATTGTACCCTCGGTGAACATTTATTGGCTCATTGTTCCAAGGAACACACCCAATGTGCATCTAATTCCATATAGCAATGCTAATGCCAAAAATCAAATTTATTCCCGACCTTCCCTTCTCTCCTACACAATCCCTCGAGAAATTCGGTCATCCCTTTCGTGTAGTCACTCACCTTCCAAGTTCTCTGATATCCCCTCTCTCGAATGATCCATCCCTTGGAAAGGCTTCCTCGCATCGTAAGTTCAAACAACCAGGGAATATATCTGCCTCAAAACCATCATATCGATCATAGCATGCTCGTGGAAATAAATGGAAACTATTTGGTACTAGTGTCCCACAATGGCTCTACTACTGAAGTGCTTTACCAACATACAGTTACCTGTTTCAATCCTTTTGTTGTTGTTGCTAATGCTTGCAATCATGTTCAACCACCCAACCACACATTTCCGTGCTTCCTGTACCAAGCACATAATTAGCCTTATAATCAAAATAAATTGAAACAAACTAACAGCATACCTCATTGGTAGCTCTTCAATAAGGTACACTTGCAATCTTGTTTACTTCCTATCACAAAAAGTCAAACTAGTTGTTTGATCAATCATATCACATCCGGTTAGCTCAAAATGCAACCGTCATAAACCAAAATCATATATTGCATGTAACCATCATAAAATAGAGTAATAGATCACATGTAATAATCATGAGTCAGAATTATATATCACTTGCATAATAAAATTGAAATAAAATATTGATACTTATCCTTCAACCAATCATTATCTTCTACCTTTATTCTTATAGTATGCACACTGGATCGGTTGCTACACCCAGTGAATTTTTCTTCTCTTCAATCAAGTACACATACACACAATGTACATCACAACACTTACGTCCACACATAGTGTACAACACCATACCATACATGCAACTACACCTAACATAAAACACATGCACCTACAACTCGCATACAGCACAACACATACACCTGCACCCGATGTACAACGTAGCACATAAACCTGCATCTAGTGTATGACACAACACAATACATACACCTACACCTAGTGTACAACACAATGAATACATATGTAACAATACCAAGACTACACAATGCACATGCATAGTATTGCATGCCCGCAACACAACATGTACGACATGCAGAAAATACCACATGTAACACAGTAACACCTGTACATAGCACCACCTGCACAATGTGTGCACATCATCACATGTACACAACACCACCTACACAGCATGTACACAATGCCAAATTTGCACTACACCAATTTTACAACTTGTATACAATACCATATGTACACAGCACCACCTGCACACAGCACCACATGTACAACATGCACGTAGCACCACATGCACACAACATCATATGTACATAGTACCACATGTATAACATGAACACAACATAATATATACATAGCATTGCATATACAACATGTACATAGTGTCATATGTACACAACACTGCATATCCAACATCTACATAGCACCATACGCACACAACATCTCATATCCAACATGTGCATAGCACCATATGCACACAACACCTCATATCCAACATGTGCACAGTACGATATGTACATAGCACCGCACATCCTACATGTACATAGCACCATCTATACCCAGCATTGCATATGCAATATACACGCAACACCATATATACAATAGATGTGCAACATCATATATACACAACACTACATATGTTACATGTACATATCACCATAGGTATAATCATTGAATATACAACATGTGCAACATATACACAATAGTAGTACTACACATCCATAGACTACACACTAACTCCACAAAACAACCTTGCTTCTAGTGTCTCTCCACTATCCATGCTTATACTAGCATCATGCAGATCATGTTGTTTTCATTTCGTTGATGTATCTTTCAACATTACATGTCCATAATGTAAGCATAGGCATAATATAAACTCATATTCACATGATATTGACCTCATAGATCCATGAGTTTAGCTCTTCCCACTTGATTCCTCATAAGACCAAGAACCTCTTCATGCCACTCACGTGCATAAGCAATCATTCCTCCACAAGAATGATCCCTGAAAACCCTGCCAGACAGTGACATGGATACATAGATACATACATATATATAATCGTTAGCATAAAACAATAATTATCCTATCAGACAATGACATAAATACATACATACATGTATACATATATAAACATCATCATAATCATGATCACAACATAATTACCAAATAGCACAAGTTCAAGGTTAAGGGAACTCATTTTATCCATGCACAACATTGAGAGCAACAATTCCCAACATATCCAAGGGATCTGATCCCTCAGATTAATTTACTTTACCTTACCTTATTACCTTTCTCATGACTATCTTGCCACTATAAATTATCACAATGGACCCAACCAGTCCAATTGACTGTCATATTCTTACCTTATGTTGCCCTTATACATGTACTGAGCTTCATTCGGGTCTTACATTACCTATTGGGTACTACATGGCTCTCTCAGGCTCCATTAACTTTCCTCTTTCCCAAAAAAATTTCCAAGGCTCTCAATAAATAAAATGAAATTACAAGAACAAACAAGAAGAAGGCCATGAAAAATCAAAATCAATACAACACCGCAACAAAATGGAAAGGCCTTGCACCAAAAAGAAAACAAATTGAAAATATAGCACAAAAAAATCATAAAATATTGAAGGCACAAGACTAGCAACAAACACCATGATTCAATCCCCATGGTTCCCAATACTTCCAAAGGAAAGCTTAGCCCGAGCCTTCTTCAATTTTTCATGGAAACCTATTTCAATGAAAAATACTAGTTACCTTACCTTGTTATGCCAAGAACATTGCCTTGTATTTGAACACATACATATATCATCTCTCAAGAGACTCAAATACACTGAAAGATCCATCCATAACTAGAATCCAATTGTTATACATGTCAAATAAATGTTCATAGATATAGCACATATCCACATAATGCCAGAAAATATTAGGGTTAAGAAGACTTCTTGTATGAAAATATCTTATTTGTTCGGAATTAGGGTTTCCAAACATATCCAAAGGAATTCTTACCCAATTCCTTTTGCTTACCATTTACCTTGCTACAATTGAGTCTTTATTATGTGCTATCATATCACCTAGTTGCTAGTTATATAAGCAAATACAATATTACCTTATCATGTTAATACCAAGCATATAGTCCTGCAACTGTTTACACATGTCAATCACATGTTCCACAAATCAAGACAACATATCTATTAACTTGAAATAAACATTACCAAGTCTAACAACCATGTCATAATCAAGAATAAACTCACAGTCATTAGTCATAATACATAGTGCTACAACTATCACATACTTACACCAAAGTACATATTAGCTGTCTCAACCTATATGCGTTAGTACAACCATCTTAAAACAAGATCATTACTTCATGCAATCTTATAGACACATGCTCATATAATTCAATTAATAAAACATCCAAACAACTGATAGACAACATAATATACACCAAACACTTAAACACAAATGTATAACATAATCAAACATTCAAACACTAAATAAACGACATAAGCAAACTCATACCTTATTGTATCTCAAGGGAGGTTATCTTGTCTATGAAATCAATCTATATTAGCACGATATAACTTCACAAAACATCAATTCAAACATAAATAAGGTCATGATATCCATAATAGTAACTAGCTAACATGATCACATCATAAACTCATAAACAATTGTCAAACAATCACTTTTGCAGTTAGTCTAGATTAGTATGACACAATATCACAAATATGTCATCTCATACCTGAATACCGTAACCATAACCATGTACATAGTTCAATCTAGATCAAAATGATACATACAACATCAAGATATTAATACAATAACCCTAATCATCAAGTTAACTAACATATAACAACAACAAGTTAACATATAACATACTCATCAACAACATATAACACAATCATCAAGTTAACTAATGTAAAACAACAAAAACAATGCATATAACAACACATTACTATCATTCATGACTATTCTACACATGTGCATATGACCACATTGATTCACTAACATCTACCATGTGTGTAACCACAATAACAATAAAATTAAAAACCACAGATATAACAATCCATTAACTAACATGTCTGCATGCCAAAGATACAATATGTGTATGACGATCTTCTCTTACTCCAAAGTCTACTGATGAAACTTCACTTTGACGATCTGCATCTCCTTCTATATCTCAACCAACACATCAGCATCATAACATACCAAAACATCACGATGAATTAAATGCATACAATCACCTCCTAGACAAGAGTCTTAACCATGACAATGCATGCATAATGTTTGTTTAATGGGGCCTAGACCCAGGTTCATATATGGTTGCATGAACCAACAAAACCCACTATTACCATCCCTTTTGGCAACTATCTGCTGCGGAAACCGAAGTCTCGCCCGAGGAAATATTAGTGGATGTTAGAACCAGGTTTCTACATCCAAAGGGACTATGGGGTGTGGCTTTAGGGCTTATCTTCTCTTTAACACTTATCGGAGCTTATGATAGCTATGTAGTCGTTGTTCAATACTTCTAGTTAACTAGATTTAAATTGCACAATTATACTTTAACGTGCATTAATCAACATAAGGAGCCATATCCCATAATTCGTGATGAAAACATAAATAAAACCCTAACTTGGCACAGATAACATCAAAATATATATAAATCAAACATATAATTAAATAACATTGATATGTCTTCAAGGTCTTCTTTTATTACTTCAGATCTTCTTAATACAACACTTTTCCGCCATGCGCACTCATCTACAAGGGTCTGTGCACTCAGCTGCAGACTTTCTAAGGTCTTTGCACACTCAATTGCAGGAGCCTTCCCTTCCACACAAAACACATACTAAAAACTCAATACAACGTTACATCCAAATGCATTCTATGATTTAGGACTGACTTCAATAGATATCCCTAGATTCTTTATATAGTCTTTCCTTTTACAATACCATGGTTCAAAAACCATGGGCAGAGCTCTAAGTATTCAAACATTCCAATCCTTTTACAAAATAAGGGACTTTGAATTTCCCCAAATCCCCTAAGACTCTAACATAACTACGCATTGCACGCTTCGTTCCTCAAAATGCATATTCTTTTACAAAAACTTCAATATAGGGGTACCCTGTCCAACAAGCCCCCAACACAAAGATGTGACTCGTCCTGAGTCACTATGTTGGTGCACCCTCAATGTTTGCTTTAATTTTGCTTACTACATCCTTCCGCGGCAGAATTTTCTCGACGCACTACTTTTCAACTTCTCGTATTTTGGTTAGCAACTTCTCTGTGGTCGGCTTGGTTGTCTTCTGAGCAATTTCCTTCTACATCTGGAACAATGCTTTTAGTTGTTTCTCCACAATTTCAGAAAATATGATACGTCGCTCGTGTTGCTCTCGGTGCACTCCTCTAGTAACCGAATTTTATTCCATGCGCAGTTGTGGCACTTCTCCCAACAAATTTCCCTCAACCAGTACTTCGTTAGGAAGCAAGGGTGTAAATATCTTATAATTCACTGCGTTTGGGTCCTTCGTGGGCTTCACAGTTGTCGGTTTCCTTGGTAGAATATATGGGAGCAACCTGGAGACAGGTTCCACCTCCTTTGCATCAATATATTCAATACCCTCGAGTATTTTTTCTTCCTCTTACGATTCCTCTACCTCTATGGGCTGCTTCTACCTATCCGTCACCTTAGACCGTTGTTATTTTGGAATTTCTTCTTAGATGACATTTAAATCACTAGTTTCTTCAGATTTTTAAATGATTCTTCTCCTATGGTGGTCTGCTTCCTGGGCGACCTCGGGTCTTTTACATTGGTTGGTGGTGTAGCCTTCATGATATATCCTAGCCCTCTTCTAAGGAACTCCTCAATTTTCACGAAACTATTTCCATACATGCAACAGATTTCTCGGCTCTCTTACAGACGAAAAGGCACAAGTGTAAGTATTAGAGAGAAAAGTGTTTGAATGTGGAGCAGGGTGCTATATTTATAGCAAATTTGAGATTCAAACTCCATGATCTCCTTTATATGTGCCTCATAAATGTAGATTTGGTGGTAGATCCACACAGATATGCCCATTAAATACATCCATCCCACTTCTTTTAATAGCCAAGTCCTTGTCAACTCAACTACTCTAGCTCCAATGGTCATAGTCTGGGTGAAATTCGCTAGACCCTCCCTTACGACGCATTCTTGCTACCTTCGGTGTAGTTCCCTCCATCTATGCCATAATCCTACATCTCGCGAAGTACTTCTGCTGCGATGAAACCTACCTTTAGCAAAGTAATTTACTTGTGGAGTATTTATAGGTTGTGTTATGTCAAACATCTCTTCTTCAAGACCTATAACCTCACATTTTCCTTTTCATTCAATAATATTTCCGTTGCATGGATCCTCCACGTCTTCTTCTGCAGTCACATTGTAACATTCTCGTGCCAATTCCAACTATGCAACTTAGTTAGGTTGTACCGAAGTTGTTGGCTTAGTGGTAATTCATAATATTCCTCTTATGACTTCCTAAAGAGCATCTTTATTAAACTCCCAACCATCCGCGAATCTATAGGTCAATAAGAAACCTTCAGTCATCTCGTACCAATCTGTGTTGCCATGGTGCAGCTTGGTTTCAAGGTACCACTTCTATGGTATTACATCTAAGGTGTGGAAAAATATATGCACCCATTCATGTTTAGGTTCTTTGCCCCAAGCCTTAGTCCAATGAGAATTTTTTGCGGGGTTAATCCTTACCATTGTAATTTTTTGTGATCCTAGTGTTTGAATAACCAAACCTGAGCTTCATCAATCTTCGATATTCCTTCCATCCTCCTAGGTGTTCTTTATGCTTGCCCCACCACTTGGCTGAGGTGGACTTCAAGGCGTCCAAAGCTTCATATCGTTGTTCTTCAGGAACCTTCTTCTCAAACTCATCAAGAAATAAGTCAACATCCCTAGTTCCACCATAATAAGGTAATTCACACATCTTTGATGTGACACAGTGAAGTGATATGGTAATTCTATTACATCGCTTAGTGGAAACTTCATGCAATCGGTTCTACCAGTTCTCCAATTCTTTTTTGGAGTCTGAACACAAGAGCTATTGCACTCCCAACTTATCCTTCGATTATCGGTCAGATTGATCTAATCTTGATCTTGCAGAGTGATCTTATATATGTTATCAATATCACCATATTCATTCTGAACTGGTTATGAATACAACGCTCCTTCAGAGGGGACCAAAGGAACAATGAACCTGGTACCATTCTTCTCGAATACCATATTTCTACCTTTTATGTTGATCATAACATCCATATCATAAGCCTAATCGAATCCAAGAAAAGTAGGATATTGATTGCTATCATCAACAGTTTCAATGACTTCGAAGTCTGATAACACACTTGCACCATAGATGTCTACCACAATGCCATGCAATCGACCCATAGGAATAATTTTATGCTGATTATCCATTCTTAGTTGAATCGGTGACCATTGCAGCTTTGGTTGTCCCATACATTCCCATGTATACTTTGGAAAAACATTTGCATCTTATCCTAGATCAAGAATAGGCTTGGTCGATTTCATAATCTCATATCTACGTAGTTAACCACATTTATTTGTCATTTATTTTCTTAGTTCTGTATGCCTTATTCACTGCGTGTTCTTTAGGTTGTGGTTCTTATTTGCTAGTGTAGTTTTCAATCAGCTCATGTAATCCTTCCACAACTTTTTGATCCCATAAAAAATTCATACATATCTGCAAAAATGGCTTTAGAATGGATGGATCAACTTCCCTTGTTTCAATAATCTCATTGATTTTATTCTTCTACGAAATCATTTGTCTCTATGTTGTTGATGTCGAAGCTCCAGGGCTCATAAACTTATTCTCCACTTCCATGAAGGTTTCTCTTTATCATTGTACATCAAACCCATTATTATTTTCTCCAAATTTCTGAACCCATGTATCCTCCATATGTTAATTTTCTTTCACTTTGTCTTCTCAATTACTTACACCACTTCGTGTCACTATGTTGACACTTAGATCCTCTTCACGCAGTCCAGCTCTTATCATTTGTATGTTTTGGGCAGGCTAGTGATTGTGATTTTCCTGCATTTTAGCCAATAATGTAGGAAAATATTCTATTGCATGCTCAAATGTGTGACAATACTTACAAGATACTGCAACATGATTTTGACAATCCTTGGCGAAATGTCCAGGTTGACTGCAATTATAACATATGATTTGTCTGCGACCTCGTCTAGCGCTTCCTACTCGGCCTTGGAAACCTCCACATGTTTTTAGAGATCCTCGATCTTTGCATCCTTCGACTCACATTTTGTATGCCCCTGGAATCTGTTGCATTGTTACATCATAGCTTCGACATTTCCTGTCATCATGTCCCACCGAGCTACAGAATTTACAGAACTATTGCTTCAGTGACTGGATATACTTTTGCAGCAAATGACAGTAATTTGTGGGGTGATGGCTTGCAAACTCGTATAGGCTACAACAACCATTTTGTCCCATAATTGGTCTAGCACTTAGCCCAGGCATCATTGGACTTAGCATTCCAAGGCCCAAGTACTCTTTAAACACAAGACACTGATACTTATAGTGGCCCTATGCTTTGCACTTTATGCACCAAACTTTTGAACATATGTCAGAATAAACATGTTTTCCCTTATTCAAGTCCTGTATATCCATATGTAAGCTTTCCAACTGGGTATGGATCTACTAAACCCGTATGTTGGTATCCGCTACCGATGAAGCTTCTAGTTTCATCGCAATCTCCAATGCTTCTACTTGGGTTTCAATCTTCTACTGTGAAAATGGCAATCTAAGATGTGGCAATAGTGCAGCTATAAACCACTTCTTGTGCTGCTCATCAGGGATATCAAAGTTGACTTGACTTTGTAGCATCTTGAATCTTTGATCTACTTCCCACACAGATTTAGTGACTAATCGCTTGATCTCTTTGATCTTCGTAATGCATCGTGGCTGTGATTTAGGCTTCCTAAATTCATCATTACACGCAACCTTTGTCTGCTCCAACGTGGAATTATGGTTCATCGTGGAGTACTTCATATACCAATACAATGCTCTATCTTGCATCGTTGTGACCGACTGCGCTTTCTTCATATTCTCATCGTTGATGCTCAACGATCTCCATACTGCTTCTACAACAAACCAAAATTGCTCAGGATCATATGATCCCATTCCTTTAAAGATAGGCATCTTCACTATCTAAGCCATGTTAAATAGGGGGGTGGAGGTGGAGATGGGGGAAAAATATGGGGATGGGTTGTAATGGGAGTGGAGGGTTGGGGAATCCCCGCACTGCCCTGATGATCTTAAAATTCTATTGACGCATTTCTAGGGGTCACAGGGTTGCTTTCTCCTTCTTTGCTTTCAGACCCAAACAATGGAATGTACTCAGTATCAATTTAATTATCATTACATACCCTAAATTTCTTACCACGTCACATAGTTCCAATTTTTCTTCCTCTAAACATTAATCAAATTGCATTCGTAGCACACCCTTTTTTACACAATAGCATATTAATCCAGAGCTTCAATGAGTTCAAGTACTTACCTCGCAGGCCCTTGAAAAATATGCGCTCGACTTTGTTGTAGGACACAGATGTATCGATTGTGAACTCAACAATGAAGCCTCCAAGAATACTATTGCTCCAATAATCAATAACCCTTTAAATATTGTTATCAGTCCCCTTAAATTTCTTGAATAGATCTGGAGTCCACGCAGTAGGGTTATCATCCTTGAAACATGTATTTTGTTCAGCTGGTCTTGATAATGACTTGTGTAGCTCTTTATAGAATGATGAGAAAAAAATCTCGTGCTAATCTATGAAAATATACTTCTACAACCACTTTTAAGTTGATAGGCACAGATTTCTGTTTTCTTGTGCTACAAATTCATGTTCTTTCAGATCTACCCAGTCTTGAATCTATTTTTGGGATGGATTCCACATCCACATATCTCTCAATTAGATCTTGATCCCAACAACAAAACCATTTGTTGGGTTATTGGGGCCTAGACCCAGGTTCAAATATAGTTGTGTAAACCAACAAAACCCACTATTATCGGCCCTTTCGACAATGATCTATTGCGCAGACCAAAGTCTCACTCGAGGAAATATTAGTGGATGCTAGAACTAGGTTTCTACATCTAGAGGGACTATGGGGTGTGGATTTAGGGCTTATATTCTCTTTAACACTTATCAGAACTTCGCAGAACACATATGCTAGCTACGCATTCGTTGTTCAATACTTCTAGTTAACTATATTTCAAATTGTGTGATTCCACTTTAACATACATTAATCAACATACGAAACCATAACCCGGACTTCGCGATGCAAACATAGATAAAACCCTAACTTGGCATAGATAACATCAAAATACAGATAAAGCAAACATATAATTAAAGAGCAGAGATTTGTCTTCAAGTTATTCTTGTATTACTTCAGATCTTCTTAGTACAACACTTTTCCGCCCTTCGCACTCAACTACAGGTGTCTATGCACTCAACTGCAGAATTTCTAAGGTCTTTGTGCACTCAGCTGCAGGATCCTTCCCTTCCAAACAAAACACAGACTAGAGACTCAATATAACCTTACATCCAAATGCATTATATGATTTATGATTGAATTCAATAGACATCCCTAGACTCCTTATACAGTTTTTCCTTTTACAATACCATGGTCTAAAAACCATGGGTGTAGCTCTAAGTATTCAAAAAATTCCCATCCTTTTACAAAATAAGGGATTTTGACCCACCCCAAATCCCCTAAGACTCTAACATAACTGTGTGTTGTGTGCATCGCTTCTCAAAATGTTGATTCTTTTACAAAAAATTCAATCTAGGGGTACCTTGTCCAAAACATAACATATAGACACTAACATTCATAACAAATGTATAACCAACATGCACTCATGACGATCAAATCCAAAAACAACAACATCAACTTCCACATGGCGACACAATAGAAACAATGACCACCACCATCCATACATAACAAGCACATAGACCACAAGCAGAAGTAACACATATGAAATCGACATGTATGCATGAAAAACACATTCCACCCATCTAGTCCAAGTTTTGAACCATGCTCTAATACAACTCTGTAATACCCTACTCCCACATCTACCCAAGTACCTGGCCAACCGGGGTAAACATGTGATGAGAGACTACTATCATCTAATTCAACCTCCTAGGTGATGTTAAGGAAGTGGAATCAACATAAACACATCAAGAAAACCTTCCACATTAGCAAAAAAAATCCCAGGAGCCATTCCAACCACTCAAGTATCCATCCACTGGGTCCAACTAAAATTTTATACCATTAAACCCATAGACGCTCCTTTGATAGACAAGGGTGTGTATGTGACGCTCTGGATGCTCCCACGGCATGGGCATGCATGCATCTATGGACTTTTTTCCTCAAACCTGTGCCAGCATCCCTAGGATTTGAGCCAATTTTTAGACCCAAAGCCCAGGTCACTGTCCATAAATCAATGACAAGTTCAAAAATGATTTATAACAACGAAATAATGATACATTTGAAAAAACATTGACAAGTTCTAGATTGTACCCCTACTATCCATGACAAGAATTTCTTCAAACATCTCCCAATTATGTAATCCACAGGTTTAAACAACATATTTGAGCATAGGGGTCTCATACTTATATGATAATCGCTAAGAATCATTGTTTCCTTACATCATTAGTTGTATTATCATCTATTATGTCATAGATACATTGTTCATTCATTTAAAAATCAAAACATGAGGAGAGCCATACATCATCACTGTCATAATACATGCTTATAACCAGCATAGTAACAACATAAATACCAAGGATACATTAGCCGTAGAATCCACATATAAACTAGTACATTTACACATAATATGTCAAGGAAAAAAACCTCTTATTAATGAATGAAAAATTCAACCTGGGATGGGACTACCATGTTAAACTTGACCATAGATTGGTTGACTCAAATATATTTTCAGCCAATCACCCCCATGCCATATTCCAAGCATGAATGTGGGTCTAAAACCAAAATAACCAACTAGGGCCTCCCAATACTAAACCACCTCACCCTCATCAATAGAAGCCATATTTACCGCAATCCATATCGGATCACTAGGCCATAAAACAAGCATGAATACCACCAGATTTCTCCACCTACACCGTGAGTAATTTTCCTGTCTCCTAGACTCTTAGGATTTTCCACAATCCACACCAAATCACTATGACCTAAACCAAGACCCCACTATCCCAGCTTTACTGTATATCCCATCCTAGGATTCCTAGGCCTGATGGAGAGCACCCACCTCTAGGCTTTACCATATATTCCATCATTCGTTAGTCAAGGATTCTTAGGCCCACCAAGGAAACACACTCTCTGTCTTTACCGCAACCCATAGTCTAGTTCAGGGGTTACTAGGCCATGTGTTCTTCTTGATATACCTCACTCAGCTTCGAATCCATCCGAAATTCAACTCAACCAAAACATGAAAACCCCATCACATGATGGTTATCCAGAAATGGCAAGGCTAGGTTGAAAACACTGTCACACCTGGAAAAACCCATGCCATGAAAACAAATAACCACATGCAATACCATGCATGCCAAATATAGCAAGGAAATCACACATATAAATCAATACCTGCAAAGAATTATGGTGTAGTTTCTTGATCCTGCTCTTCCTTGCTTGCTCCTTCCTTCCTCTTTCTTTATTTTCCTTTCTTGATCCAATTCAAAAGTGCTCCAATAAAACTTTGTGTGTCCAAGAGTTAGAGAAAGATAGAGAACAATGAGAGAACTCCAAAACTGAACTGAGAAAATGTTTAGGCAAAACAACTTTCCAACTAATCCTCAGAAGCCTTTTTATTAATGAGGCCTCTATTTTCTTGATTTTCCATTATTTTTCTTCATTTTCCTCCTCACATGCAACATCTGACCTTGCACCTTCATTTTCTCCTATTTTCCATTATTTTCATAAATATATGTGCCAAAAATACCATTTTTCGTTTCGAAAGACTTTGTCAATTTCCTTAGCCATAATAAATAAATTAACACCCTCACTGGGATTTTTTTCTCAACGTTCAGCTTGGAATAAGTGTCCCATCAACCATGGTTATTATTTTTCCTTTATTAAATTTTATTACACATATTTTTTGCCAGGGTTGTTATCGCTAGTACTTTCATTTCATTTTTTTATATTTTAATTACCTATTGTGTGTGTGTGTGTATATATATATATATATCTTTGTATTATTAATTTTTTTGAATAAAACAACAAAAGAATATGGTCGAAATAAAAATAATTCAAATAAAAAATAAATAAAAATTTGGGTGACATATTGGCTTGGGTGCAATCCACATGACCCCATTACCTAGAATTTTTTTCTTCAGGATCCTTTTACAAAGGCTTTAATATTCTTAGACTCTTGTCCTCTCTGCCATAAAGAAATTTCATCGATATATATTTCATTCTTCCCATCTAGATAAAAACATATCACCCACAAATACACTTGAGCCTATGAATTTACTCCATTGTCAGGACCCTTGATTTTCCACAGACTGGCATGTCCAAACCAAAGGTATAACCTCTCCTATGGTGGAGGCTCAACTTTATCTTTTTTCTCAATGGTTTTTCAAGACTTTCCTAAGAAAAAATAAAATCCAAACCCATGTCAAAATTGTGGGTTGTGTTTCTTGTTCTGGGCACAAATATGGTTATAGTATTCCTCTCTTTAGGCTCATTACATGACTACTAAAATATCCTTAAATACCCCTTCTCAAGCCCCTGACATGTCCAGTACCCAATTCCCTATAATGACCTCCTCATTGACACACTAAATCAAACCCAACATGAGCTTTTGAGTATCAAAATATAACTCAAATACTCAAAATAAGTCTATGAAAATATCGTTGTTGAGGTCACCCAACTGATACAATTTTTGTGAAACCCCAAAATTAGAAATGGGGATAATGCAGATTATTTGTGGCTTAAATGGGGAGGAACCAACAAAGTCTCCATGGACAAGGAGCTAAAGGATTTCATCACCAGAAAAAATATCCTACTCGACTGCAATGCCAGCTTTGGCTCCAACACCATCTATCATCCCATCGACCACGTCTATGTTGTTTGCAAGGAATATCTAAATAAATACATGGATTAGAAGCTCGACCATTGTTTCCCAAAGGATGAATTCTTGGCTCAGAGTCTCTTGCTCATAGGTTGCGAGCCTCTTCCTTTTCGACGTTGTTATCTAGCAACACCTTCGAATTACGAGGATGTGTTTTCGTTTCCTAAGAGCATATAGAATATCTCACCTTATTCCAACATCATTTAGACTGCATATTCTTGCAAGATTTACTTGTGCCTCATCCAAATAAATACTTAAATTTATTCGATGGATGTAAATATTGCTTCAATATTGATGGCCACGAGAAAACTAGGTGGTTCATTATGGGAATTTTGAGGTCTAAAATAGGCCTCCTAAGGAAACTGTACAATCAAAATTCACTTTATGAGAACCAATCACATTTTATGGGATGACATCATCCCTAATGGTTGAGGTGACATTGCTTGAGTTAAAGGTATTTACTTGTCACATTCTCAATGGTGGATAAATACTCATGGTTAACCATGGTAGTGCTCTAAGTACTTTTAAAATCATAAAGTAAAGTACTCATAATAAATGTCATTTCACACTTTTTGAATAAAATATTATTATTGTCATTTCATATTTTTTGAAAGAAACAATGCATATCCCTACACAATCTTCATGTCTTTACACACTTTTCAATAAATATTATATTTGATATTTTCATATAGTTGTTTTTAAATTATATATTCATTTCATTCTATTTAATATTAGAATTGTAAATTAATTATAAGTTAATATCTATAAATATATATTATTCATATAAAATCAAATTAAATAAAAACGTAGCCTTGTAATTTTAGGATAAATCAAATATATAAATAATATTATTATAATATTAAAAGCATTACAAAAATATTAAAATTAAAGAAAAATACGTATTAGTTTTGTATGATGAAAAAATATATATTAGTTTTGTATGTTGAAAAATGTTATATTAGATTCAACATAGTTTGGGGCAAAAACAATCTAAATTTCAATATAAGTAAATCTTATATTATACTTATAAATATAAATTAAATCATTTTAAATATTTTTTTCTTTAATTTTAAATACAACTCAAGTCATTTCATTATGATTATATTAATATTATATATTATTATATATAATATTATGAAAAATAATCTAAATGCTATATTAGAGATATTATTTCTTCTTATGTTATAAATCAAATCAATTTAATATGTAATATAAAATTCATACATAAAATAATATATTACATTTATTATATTATATTATTAATTTATGAATTTATATTTATATTTTATTTTAAGTTATTTAAGTAAAAAGGAGAGATACATCAGTTGTTCAATGATAATGACTTTTTCTTGTAAAGTTCATTCTTATTTATAGTCACATAAATGCAATTTTTTTATTAATTTTTTTTTTGTACAATTTTTGAATTGAATTTAACTATGGTTACATGGATTGTGGTGCAAAAAGTGAATTGCAAATTCATAAATATTATTTTATTGGTTTAACTATTATTTTATTGTTTCCTTAGGAGGTCTATTTTAGACCTCAAAATTCCCCTAATGCAACAGCTATGGATTTTATATCGATTACTCCATTGATGAGGACTTGGAGATGAAGAACCAAATATATAGGAATGATAAGTGGCAAGAAAATAGTTTTAATGATAATTTATAATTTTTAAAATCAATAAATATCCACTAGACTTCTAATTACTTTTTAATTGTAAATGAAAGTGATATATGCAGTAATCACAAATATAAAGACAAACCTACATGGAATACACATTTCACTTATGAGTGCCACTTGTCTCATTTTTCCTCCAAGGTGTTGCCTTGATTTAAACAATCTATGGGATAGGCCTCTAGGGTATCGTTAGTTGTGGCAAGGGTTTAGAAACAACTAGCTGTCTTTCCTGAGGTTACAGTATGGGAACATTGTGGGTTCCTTCATCGGATACAAGATTCCTCTCATGATTATATTTAGATCTTCCAGGAGTGTCTTATGAAGGATGTTTCTGGAAATATTTCAAAGTTCATCCATATTGAAAATGTGTTGGAGCTTATGTATGGAACAAAAAGAATCAAAACCATATTAGCTTTTTGTTTATATGTCCATGTGTGTACTCTCATTGCATTTATCTATTTCAATGTGATATATCATATTTTACTTACAAAGCATGTTTTGTTATTTATGCACTGAACAATTTATGAATCCATTGTTGCCATTTTCTCTAAGACTCTAGAATAATAATAGGTAAATGAGTCTGAGGAGTATTGGTTTGATGCATTTTCATTCTTTTCATTCTTTTCTAGTTTCTATAAAGAATTTTGTTGAAATCATGTGCAAAAGGAGTGTTAAATTCCAACATGAAGGTTCACTATCTGTAAGGTAATCTTAACTATCATGTTTCTAGTTTCCTTTTCATTATTCCCTTACTTTGAATCTAAATCTGGTTTATCACAGTCAATAATAGAAAATTATAGTACATCCATGGAATTGCATTCAAAGTTATAATCACTGTGGTGATGAGATAAATGTATTTTATAATGGTTTTTTTCCTGACAATTCAACTATGAGTATTTTATCAATTTTAATAAATATGTTGGCCATAATATGCATTTTATCCATTGCATTCCAGTTTTTACATGCAATATGGTTCTCGCATGAACTTATTGTGAAATTAGTGTTACTAGTTATTTTTATTATGGCGAACATATCACTTCCATATCATAGTTTATTAGCTTGATGGCATCTAAAAATGCCATTTTGATTTCAACCCAAGAAGCTTATTTCTTGCATTCATTGAAAAAAACAATGGCAATTAGGGAAAAAAAATGATATTGTGAACAATAATTCAAACAATATGTGAGTGATTTATCATATGTAGTTATTTCTTGCATTCATTGAAAACAATACTTGCAATTAGGAAAAGGAAAAAAATTGATATTGTCGATGGTTATTCAAACAATATGCGTGCCTATGTTGCTATTTGGTTCAATGAAATAGATACAGACAAATTAAATGAATGTAAAAAAGAATGATAAATAGATCACATGCAAGCTTTTGACTGCATAATTTTGTATGCTTCTTGGTGCTTGGAATTTATGAAGCAAGGAATTAACCAAATTGAATTTACTTACTGATTATTTTCTTAAATATATTCATGACTTTTAATTTCCCCATCATTATCTGGTGCACTCGACTTCCCATGTGGCTTTGAAGAATGAAGTCTCCATTTCAGCGACATTGAATCGATAAAACTTGTAGAGCCCTCTACCATGCAAGGATTTTCCCTTAAATATAAGGGAGGGGGGGATAATCACTCATTCCTCTAGCAAGTGACTGAGTAGACATCCCTTGCAAGCCAATAGGAGTTCAAGGCTAGGAAGGCAAAGTAAACACAATGAATATTGAAAGAACCTTCACCTGAACAAAATGAAGATGTGAAGATGTGCTTGCCAAGTGTAAAACACTGAAGTCCAGATGTCATAAAACTCACAGGGTGGTGGAAATTTTGAGACTTTACAGAGTGGTGGAATGTTTGAAATAGCCTCATGAAAACATTTAATATTAATGCTACTAAATTAATACTAGAATTTTCTAGCATTAATTTATTTGTCAAAAATTGTCAATAAATGTAACTTATAACCTAATATATCCACCTCGTGAAGAGGCCAAATAATATCTCAAACTCATAGGATAAAATGTGAAATGTAATGCATGATTTAGAGGTAACATTGGTTTAAGACAATGTTATATATTCATTTTTTTGCCTAACTGCAGTATCCCAAAATGGGAAAGATGGGAATATAGAACATATGCATAATTCCAACTACTGTAAAATAAGAATAAAACATGTAGAACTGGAAAATGTTGGAATATATCAAGACATCATACATATGAGCAGAAACAGTTGAGCCATATCATTATAGTCATAGAAAATGAATATACACAGTGCTCCAAAAAGAATGCACTCAAGCCATCCAAAGATGGTCGAAACAACTCTAAATCCTAGCAATGGAAACCTTGTGCTGTTGTTGTTGCTGGAAGGATTTTCGTTGCACAATGTTGTTGGAAACTACTACTGCATGGAAGAAGAACCATGTGTGAGAGGCTTCTAGGGTGCTTAGATAGATCCGAGATTTTAACCACTGACTCTACTTAAAAAACCCAGAACAACCCAGAAATGGTTTGGCCAGATTTTGAGTTTGGAATTTCGGCCCTTTTTGGGTTGCAAACTGCACCCCACCTGGTTGAGTTATGCACTCCCTGGAGAAAAATTTTGATCTCAGGCTGAAGGAATGATCTATCTACTACAATAGCACCCACCCATCTCATTGAATGAAGGGTTGGTCCATTTTCCCGATCCCAAGCTCAAAACTTAAGATTAGCTCCTCCACTAAATATGCAGCTGCTGCATGCACAACTGCTGGGAAATACTGCATTTTCTAGGAGGGCTAATGATGTAGCCTGCTGGTAGATAATATAATTCTGAGCCAGGCTGTCGAATTGATTCTCGGAGTGAAGGATTAATCCCTCATAGGATTCCAAGTTGAGTTTCTTGGAACTTCCTCTTCTCCTCAAACCCTCACTGCATATCTACGCAATTCCTATGGGAAATGTTGCTGCATAGGAGAATAGATGGATGGCTTGATGCCAAATATGACAATGAAACTCCTGGAAGATTGCAATGGATCCACAGTGTGAAGGGTCGATCCCTCCATAGGTTTCTCAGCTGAAGTACCGAGAACAACCTTCCAACTCTCAAACCCAAGTTCAGGAATTTTTAATTCCTGTAGCTAGAAGTGCAGATGAGAGAGGTTGAATGTGGCACTAATTTTTGGATGATGAATGCTGCCCAAGAAAACCTTCCCAGATTAGGCACTCGAAGTCCCCTATGGATAAGGGTGGGATTCCCGCTCGGGAACACTGGTGCTAAATAGTACAACAGACTTAGCTAAATAGCTGAAGCATGCAAAGAAATGTCTTACGAATCCAGATTCCCTCCTTTGTTGCCCTCATCTTCCTTTTATGGATGTGAGCCTTCCCTAGCTGTGGTCCACCTCATTTATGTGTTGCACATGTGGCCACTAGCCTCCATAAAGACTGCGTTGTCCTCCATGATCTCCATCACTGCTGCCATTTCTCTCCACTTCCTCCATCATGTGTGCATTTAAAGCACCACTTCCTCCATCATCTCTGTAATTGCTTCTCCACTGTCTCCATCATCTCTTCAATCACTCCTCCACTATCTCCATCATATTGCATGTATTCCTTCACTGTCTCCATCATCTTCCTCATTATTGCTCCATGACCTCCATTATTTCTTCATTATTATGTTGCTCCACTACTCCATAAAACTACTCCACTACTCAACTGACCCGCATTCACACTAAGTGGATTTTATTCATCTACTGGGTTTATGGGTCCCTCCACCCTTTTATTTACTTAACTAAATAAGAAAAGTAAGAACTCTAATATTCCAATTAGCTGATGGAAAATTTGGAATATTACACTAACTAAGTCACAATCAAAATTCAATTACTATACACTCCCTGCAGCCCCAAGGGCATAGACTAATAAACTACGAAGGGTGGATGATTTTATATAGTTATCTCAATTTGTGTAAGTTTGTTCATTGTGTCATGCTTTGTAAAAATCATTTTTTTAAATACATGTTATTTGTATTATTATTAATTTTTTTATATAGTTTATAATATGATTTTTTTATCATTCTATTTATTATTTTATTTTATTTTTTTCATCATACTTTAATTCTATTTTTATAAAAATTTATATTTCATCATTTAATTATTTTATTGTTTTATTTTTATTTTGATTATTATTATTATTATTTTATTATTTTTTATATCCATTCATTCATTTAATTTCAAGGGTTAGTTCAAATGGTCTAAAGCTATATTGTTGTTATTTTTTGTTTATCAAGGACTCTCTTCCATTCCCATGGAGTAAGGAGTCTTAATCAAGGCTGACTGTTTACTTAGTTTACCATCCATGAAATACCTTTATATGAAATATACATATTTTTAAAATATATATATGTATATATGATATGTACATAGTTGACATTAAAATATTTTACATAACATGTGCATCTATCATTTTAAAATATTTTCTTGTAACATTTTTTTCTATATATTGATATATATAAAGCTTATATCAACATAAATTAGTTATCATAGATCTTCAAATAGCTTTTTTCAATCCAGTATTGAAATATTTTTGAAAAGTTTAAGGTTTAAACATTTTGCACATTTTTTAACCTCTAATTATTTTACATGAAATTATATTATTATAGATCCATAACCATGGATCTACCAATAGCCAAGAGGGATCAAATCTCATTATATGCAAACTTCTTTTTAGAATTCAAAACTTGAAAAATATTTACACTTAATCTCTTTTAGTGCTTGATAAATTTGTGATAGAGATGGACTTATAGAGGTTTGTTTGTCTCTATATATAGACCATGTCTAGTTTTCATTATTTAAACTACATTTTTGAATAATTTATTATTATTATTAACTATTGTGTATTAAAAGTCAAACAGGTTATACATTTCCCTCTTATTAAGAATTAACTAAATTATTTTACCTTAAGTTACTTTTTCCTTTTGAGCATTGAAATATTCTCCTCAAGTCAACAATAACACACATATATTGAAATATTAAAAGATATTAGTTTTTTTTTGTCGGTAAAAGTTTTCATTATATTATCATTCTAAAAGATACATCAGGTCATCAATACAATTTAGCATCACAAGCTTTAGAGAGCACAGGCACAGATGTCTACATAAAAAGAAGCCTAAAAGAGAGCCAAGATAACCGGTGTCTGTGGTTATTTCTGGCACAAAATGGAAAAAAGACGAGTTGCAGAGAAGTACATCAAGGAGGGTGATTAGGAGGAAATATTGGAGGTGAGACGAAGAGGCAAGTACAATTGTGAATGTGATAATTAATGTGTTCTACTTGAATTTCTAGAGCTCGGAGGTGGTCATAGGAGTGCTAAAGTTGGCATTGAAGACTCTCCAGAGTGTATAGAGTCTCGTTCTACAGGTGTTGGAGGTCGTTGATAGATGCAATAATATCATTGTGCTCCTCATATTGTCCAAATTGAGTTGAATATGTTGTAGTTGGGTCGTTATCATGCCCCGAGTGACCAGGGCTTCCACCTAGCTCGAGGAGTGGATTGGGGATACCACCATGGCCGCCACAAAGTGTTGGCTCTCCAATGATACAGAGTCAAATTTGGGCTCCCCAGTTTGTTGTCTCTCCTCCATACCATGTCCTAGACCTCCCCTTTGTGCTCGGACACACTATCGCGACATACATCCATAACCACCACCCCACGCTACACAGAGGCTAAGTGGAGCCGCACTGTGGAAACAAGAACTCACAATCAAATTGAAACTAAAATTGTGCACACAAACACCACTTACCAAACCTCGGCCACCGAAAAACTCTAGGCCATAGGGGGTTTGTCTGTGCACCGAAACCTTGCTAACACTATCATTGTAAACATTGTAGCCGGGAGACTCGCACCAGGAAGTTGGGTCCTCTGAGCTCCACCCGAAACTAAGCCAAGAAAACTCACTGGGCTCGTCCACAAGCTCCAAGATCCTTGCAGCCTTAATGAACCAATAATATAATCAAACACATGCCCAATTGGGTTCACTCCCTGCCACGAAGAGTGCGAGCCCCAAACCATTCTCATATGTGCTCACAATAGGGAGATTAGTTCCTGGATCCCACGGCCAAGCACAGAACCAGAGCCACTTCCATGTACCCCTGTGATTACATGCCTCACCCTGTGCAGATGCTCCAAGCCTTAGCTTGAGCCCAGAGGCCAATACACAGGGTGCTCTCACCCACCTCTCGCTCACCATCACCCGGCCACTGCAGATAGTGAAAACATGGCCCCTCAACCTAAATATGAAGCAGATGAAAGTAGCACGGTGCAAGTACCAAGGAGCCATTAAACCTGAGTGTGTGAGGATAACCGTTAATGCAAGCATGTGGCGCGTGGAGGCCTGCCTATCTCCTCTTCCCATGATGCCTCCAACTGTCTGACTGAAGTGACACCCCCATTGGGGGTATTGAAATATATTAGTTAATATGGATATTCAAACAATTTATTTAATTTCTATATTGAAATATCTATAAGAGAAATAGATTTTTTTTAAATTTTTAATGATTTAATCTCTCTAAAGTTATATAAAATTATATCATTTAACATATAAATGGAAACATTTTATTTATAACTCAAGAGTGGAAGTGAAATATTTTTACCACATCTTTTTTATACTTGATTTTAATATTAACAACAAACCAAGTGAGCACAATGAGAATGGTATTATTGATGTTTTATAATGTTTTTAATTAAAACTAACCAAATATATATAACCATTTATGTTATTATTATAGCCGACATTTTTTTTATTTAAAGTATTTTTTTTAAGAGACACATGTCAACTCCAATTTGAGCATGAGCGGAATTACTTATCTCCCTGATACTAGGTTGTAGAATGAGCCTCTAGGCTCAATTATGTCATTTGGACAACTAACTAAATATGCAAAACATATTCATTTTTGTTTTTTATTGTAGCTTGACATTGTTTTGTATTTATATAATATAATATTTTTATTTTAAAATTATACACTTGTCAATTCCAAGTTGAGTACAGATGGAATTACACATCCCCCTCTCCCTCATCATGGGTTGTAGAATAAGTCTATTGGCTCAATGATGTCTTAATAAATTCATATTAAATAATAAAAAGACTACACTTTCAAAAAAATTATCTCTCTAAACACTTGATAGATCTAGGTTTAAGATAGATTTAAATTGGTTTATTTTTAAAATGTTGTTATGTACATATGAAGTTATTTATTTTTTTGTTTTCATGGACATATGCAATTATTTACTTTTTGTCAATTATAATATGATTTTTTTTATTTATTATTTAACTTAATTCTATTTTAATACTTTCATCATACTTTAATTCTATTTTTGCTAATAAAATTGAATTTATATTTCATCATTTAATTATTTTATTGTTTTATTTTTATTTTGACTATTGTTATATATTAATTCATTCATTTAATTTCAAGGGTTAGCTCAAGTGGTCTAGAGTTAAACATGAATTTATTTGATATTGTTTCTATTCGTTGCTTATCAAGGATTAGACTCTCTTCTATTCCCTTGGGGTGAGGCCCTGTAACTAAGGTTTAGTTAGTTTACCATCCACGAAATAGCTTTATATGATATATACATAATTTTTTTTAAATAATATATGATATATACATAGTTGACAATAAAATATTTTACATAACATGCACATATATCATTTTCAAATATATTAAAGTATTTTGTTTTAACATTTTTTCCTATATATTGATATATATGAAGTTGATATCAACATAAATTAGTTATCATAGATCTTCACATAATTTATTTAAATCTAGTGTTGAAATATTTTTGAAAAGTATAAATTTTATTTATAACATATCCATATTTTGTTTTTATTATAGCCAACATTGCTTTTGTATTTACAGAATATTTCATTTTTATTTTAAAATGGACACTTGTCAATTCCACCTTTAGCACATCACATTTCCCTCATACTGGTTTGTAAACCGAGCCTCTTGGCCTAATGATATAATAATAAATTAATTATTAAATATTTACTTTTTTCATATATGAAATTATTTGTATTTATTTTGTGTAAAATATTGGGCTTCTCCTAGTGCAATCTGTTAGCACTACAATTTTGCAAATTCTGGTCACCATTGCATTTGTGTCTTTGATCCTCTCTTTTCCCTTTAGCCTATGGCTGAAGGTCTTGGAGGGTTAAAAATGTGTCAATTTTTTTATTATTTTTAACAAAATCCAAAAAAAAATTGAGTCAAATAGTTTGTTTTTGTGTCTTAGAGTAATTAGGGTGAATTTTCTTCTAAATAAGTCTTTTAATTACCTTGAGTAGTTAAGGCCATGGATTTAGTTTGAGAAGTATTATTTATTCATAATGATATCTTCTATCCAAGGCTAAGGATAAAATGTCAGATTCATCATCTATTTTAGGAATAACATGAAATTTCTACCTTTTCTGAAAAGTATCAATTTTCCTAGAAATTTTGGTTTCATAAGCAACATATAAATAGCTACCTTTTCTAAAAAGTAGCTATTTTCTTCAGAATTTGTATAAGGAGGTGAAAAGACATTACTCAGGCTAAAAGACACTACTCTTTGGAATAATTGAAGGTCTGCTAAACAAGAGGTATAACCCTTTTGAAAGGTGTCTATTTCTAATTGGAGGTTCATTAAAAGGGGGTTGGATATTATATTTGTTAAGGCTATTTAATATAACACTATTCTTTAAAGGTGAGGTAGATCAAAACTGAAGTACGAGTAGCAGTTAGTTAATTATTCGGATGAGTGAAATATTTGGCGGAGTGAGTTGGCACCTAAATTCAAATCATTTGATTTCGTTTAAAACCAACCTTACTGTAATTAAGGGCATGCAGATCATTATTTCCCATTTACCCAGAGAAAGCTACAGCAAGAAGTTTGTTATCCTACAACAAGCACTTTGTTATCTTCATGCAAGTAGTTAGGGCTTCGCGGCTTGTTGATGTTCATAGTTTCACAGGTGTTCAGTAGAGGTTGAGTTATTTGTTAATAAAATGAAATGGGTAAGAGTGGTAAGGTAAACCATTCAGAACCTACCAATACACGGTTTGTTGATCACCATGCAAAGGCACAGTTTTAGGCAGCTGGATGGTATCCGTTTTTCAAGAAGTTTTCAGGGGAGAATGTTGCAGTTGCTTAAGCATTTGCCGAGTATTTTAAAGGAGATCAGGTCAAGCTGGGGTCTTAGACCTTCAAAATCTTAGAGACCATCATAGCACGAGCTACCTAGTTGTCAGCTACCGGGGAGTCATGGTATAAAATAAAAACTTTGTTTAGAGAGGATTTGAATGCATATCTTAAACCTAAGCATGAAAAGTTAGATTAGACCCCTACTGTCCATATTTCTTATTTTAAGCCTAAATAGAAAGGATTTATCACCATAGGGCAGTGTTATATCACCTGTGAAGGTAGGTTTTCCACAGTGCATGAGTATCAGATGAGGTTTTTATCTCATATTTCGGGCTCTAGACCTATGAACCTCCCATTCTTCCTTTATAAATATCTATTGAAAATGTCTCAAAAGATACAACTAACCCCACATTATTCACTCCATAATATTTATCACCGGGGGTTAATCAAAATGCTGGTGGTGTATCATTTGAAGAAGAACAAAACCACATGGAACAAGTTCCTAGTAGATGAGGGTTTCGGTAGTGTTAATTCGAGGAGAAAAGTAGAAAGGCCTTCAAAGCAGAAGACACAAGAGGAAGAGTCAAGCCCTGCACCTATATTGACCCCTTTACAAGCAGATCAATCTTCTTCACCATCAAGCAGGCAGACAAGAAGCTCAGCTAGAAGAGCTAGAGTTGAAACAACTATTCCTATACCTATGATGCAACCAGCAAAAAAATCTTATACCAGAAGGCTACCTAAGGAACCACAAACCTTGGAGTCTTTCAATCAAGAACATGCACGCAAGTTTAAACAAAAGGCCACTCTACTTGACAAAAAATTTATTTCTAAAGACAAGGAAGAGGTAATTTCCGCTTCAAGAAATAAACGCAAAAGAAGACTCATTATTTTATAAGGATCTTCCATGGAATCTAGTAGTGTGGATAAGGCCACCCCTGAAACATTAGCACCAAGCCCTATTCTATAGACTAGACAAAGATAGAATAAGTAAATGTGACTGCAGCAGCAGAGGAACCAACACTAGCACATGTTTATTCCTCTCTGAAAACATCAGCTAAGGGAAAGAGTAAAGTTTCAGATACTATAGCAGAGGAGCCAACAATAGCCTAGCTTTATTCATCTCTAAGTTCATTAGCTAAAGGAAAGAGGAAAGTAACATTCCACTCATACTCATCATTTGAGGAAGAGAGTAGTGAAACAAAGTTTGAAGAGGAGTAGCAAAGCAGAGTCATCGATGGAAGAAGAAGGCCTTCATATATTCCTAATCCATATATTCAAAGGCCTCATACTAGACCAAAAAATAAGCTCAGGCTAGCTAGCAAGCTCATAGCTAATCCTGCTCTTAGACATGAGATAATAAATATAGATGAGAGTCCAGAAAATAATCCAGGGAAGAAGAAGGCTCAGAAGAAGAAACAAACACAAAAGAGAAAACCAAATAAGAGGGTCACTAAGGCAGAAGCTCTTAGGTTTTTGGCCTCTGTGCCAGATTTTTAATGATTGAATATCTAAAACAAGGAAAATATGAAGAATCATATCATTTTGGGCCTATCTGCAGAGTTATCAAAAATAGCTACATTTTCTCAAAAGTAGCTATTTTCTTCAAAATTTGTATAAGAAGATAGAAAGGTAGCTCTTTTGTTTGGTTTCGAGGAATGAAACTAAATGGTGATAAAGTATATGTTGCCTCAGTGGTAATGGTTTTTCCTATCAAGTGTTATCCAATGAAGTTGTCTTCCAAGTGTCATTTTCAGTTGGTTACTGTTGCACTTTTGTGGATAAATATCCAGGTATCATTTTCAGTTAGTTGTTGCAATTTTTGAGGAGAAAGGTTTTCCAGGAAACGAGGAGTATTTAGCCACCTTAGCTTAGCCATTTCTATTTCCATATTTTCAAGTTCTATCTTTATGCATGTGTAAACCAAATATTGTATATCACACTACCTTTCTGCTATTTTTAAAATAAGCTTTGCTTTATTTAGAATGTTGTAATAAAGGTCCTACAACAGACTTCCACTTTTGAGGATCTTTAACATATTACCATTTTGTATATATTTTATGAAATTAAATGAGGAAATGGTTCATGAGTTGTTCATATAATTGCATCCTGAGTTGTATACTTTCTGAATTTATAATATCCATATACACTCTTGAGGATTTATCAATGATTTGATGTGTGTACTGTGTAATTTCTTTATGTATTTCCATATCTTATAGCTTCATTTCCAGATTGTGATCTACATATGTTGTCTCATGTTTTTTTCAGTCTTATGATATAGTTGTACATGATTATCTATTTTTATCAGTCGTGTTTTACAAGATTTCTAGATACAATGTGTATGGTAAGCATGTTCATGACCATTCCCTGTGATAGAAATCTTTTAAATGTGTGATGAGATTATTGTAAGTCATGAATAAGCTTTCTTTCATCATTACATTACAGGTACGAAATATTTTATTTCCTTTCGTCTTAACAGTGTATTTCTATCCTATAGACCCATTGTTCTTTTCATATTCTCCTAACCATTAGAATATAAACTTATCCTTGCTACCACATCAAATACTAGTACCCTCATATGTGTGATTGATTTATCATATTGAAATCCTTTTGTTTTCCAATGTGTAAGAATTTCAACCACTTTCCAAAACTTAATCCAACTATGATAAAATACATTGAGCTTAAGATGTGTCTGGTCAGGAACTTGTTACAATCCAAGTGTTGATTCCAGTGCTAACATATTTTGGTGCGTCTTCTAGGAGACAAAGATTTTGAACTCAGTATTCTCTCGAGTTTCTTGCATGAATTCCTAGTACTAGTTTTTAAGGGTGAATAAAAACTAGTCACTTTTTCGGATAGTAATTATTTCACCCGGTGACTCCACAACGAGGACGAGGGGTTTCAAGACCACCTACCACAAGAAGAAATTAGAGGTCACCTCCTGTGACTCTAGCCTCTGACCCAAAAAAAATCGTAAAGGACGCAAGAGGGAAATAGAAAACAGCTGAAGCTACATCACATTCAGTGAAAAAAGTGCATTCAAAGTATATTCCAAAGGAAAAGGTACCATCATCTATCTTAAAAGCTAATGAAGTTTTAGTTTCAAAGGATTCTACTAAAATATTTCAAGTTGAAACTAATTTTATAAAAGATAAAGTAGATTATGTTAGCCTAGATGTAGCTAAAACCCTTAAAAAAAAAAAAAAAACAAGAACTAGGAATCAAAAGCCTTTGTGTTGAAAGAAAGGGAATTAGAACGTGTATTAGAGATTGCAGCCTTCTTAGATAGGGTTATTTTAACTGAAGAATATATTTCACAAAATTTCCTGGCCAAGATAAGTCAAGTATTTCCTTATATTTTCCTGCTACCCAAGTCACTATTGATGACAAACGTGTGTCTAGAAAACCATTCACTGTAATGACAAAGTGTCTAGGTTTATAGGTGATGGTGCTTAGGTAAAATATCTAAAAAATCCATGTATCTGGTTAAAAAAATCTATTTTTAACCATTAGCCAAGAGCCCTTTCCTAAAAACATTGCTAAAAAAATATACTAGTCCTCCTTAAGTCATGCACCATCATGTCTCATACATTTATGTTCAACAGAGCTCAAAGGTGAAATCAAGAGAAGAAGAGCTAACATGGTCATTTTTCTAAAAAAAGGCACTCAAACAATCTCCAAGGTTGCCCCTCCTAAACCAACAGTAAAATCTGTCAAGACTAAGTCACCCTATCAAATACATCTCTGTAGGGATGTCTTGATGTTTGGCCTAAATCAATACAGGGCAAAAGAGAGGCACCAAAGAAAAGCTTCAGTTAAGATATTTGGCATTTTGAATAGAGGTATAGTGAGCTAAAAACACAAGAAAATCATGTTTTTCACTACAAATCAAGGTTACCAAAAAATATTTTGGAACATCGTCCACAGTGGATAAAACCACACCAAAATGGAGGCTACTGTAGAGGTCTTGATGTCACTATAAGAGGTAACATACTGCTCATTCAAGTCTTTGTGCAAAATCTTAGAAAAATCAGTAATATGGGAACAACAGGGCAAATTTTGGCAAAGGTGCCCCTAAGACAGTTTTGTGCCTCGAAACATAAATGAGAGAGAGACAACTGCTCTTTTTCCATGCACCTGCAAACAAGACAAAAATCATCAGAGGCACCATCAAAGGAAAATACTAAGACTACTACAAAAGGACAGTCACACTAAAGAAGAAAACAACAGGTATGTTTTGTTCAAAAAAACACAAAATCTGTTTGTTGACCCCACAGTGGAAAGTTTGCTCAGACATTTTTTGAAAATTGGAGAGATAAGAAAATAGGCATAAACACCTCCTTCATCAACAACAAAGGGTGTAAAGTTTTTCTTGGTGTTATCATTCTGAAGATAAGGAAAAATATACAAAACTCCATTCAAATCAAATAAGTGTTTTTGAAGTTCAAAAGGTGAAGAAATTTGATGTTTTAAGGCTCTAGGTACCTTTTGCATTAAAGGAGTAACCATCAAGTTTTGATTGGTTAAAACATCACACAAAGGATAGTCACAGGTTTGTTTCTAAGCATGGAGGCATGATGGTTTTTAATTCACCCTAAAAAGACAAAGATTGGCTCCCAAAAGGCTGTCATATTAAAAAAAAATGGTCAAAAAGGAGGAATAAGAAGTCTGCTCTTTAAAACTTTAGAGAAGTGGGTTTTTGGCCTAAATCTTTTCAAAAAAGGGGATACAAGTCACTTCAGCAGTTTTCCCCCCTCTCATTTTCAAGTTCGGTCGAGCACTATGCAAGAATATCACCTTCAGGAGTATCCTCGTGCAGGAAAACTAGAGACTTTGTGCACCTGTAGATTGGCACTACGCGCCTGTAGACGTGCTCAGTGCATTTTTTCACCGAACGCTACACACCTGTATAGTGGTGCTGCGCGTTCTATTGGTCACCCGGCGTGCAGAGTCTGTCACCCAACAATGCCCCAACTCTGCATGCAGATAGCACCCGTGCCTGCTGGTGCTGCACGCCTACCGCTGTGTCTTTCGCCTGGGTCAAAAGACATTGCGCGCCTGCCACGGTACCTATCGCAACACTGTCCCATGCAGACAGCACTTGGGCAGACGTTGCATGCCCGCCACTGTGCCCATCACACACACCGCTTGCAGACAGCACCTGAGATGATGTTGCGTGCCTGAAGGAAAAGCAAAACACCGCCCAAGAATTCAAAAAAAGGCCAGAATTGCTTGTTTTCACCCAGAATTTGTTTCTCATCATGGGGAAGAGTTTGTTAAGTTATTTTCCATCAATTTATGTCTCCTCAATCAATTTTTAAGATGTGAAAGTACCAATTGAGGTTAGGTTTGAAGTCTAAGGTAGTTTGAGATAAAAAAAAATTAAATGACAGTGTGGCCTATTCTCTGTTAAGCATATTGCTTTGTTTTAAGGTCATAAGACTCTTGAAATCCTCTCTCCTCTGCACTTCATCTACAAAGAGTCCTTTTGTTTCAAAAATTGAAAGAAAGATAACCTAGTCATTATGTCTCAAAAAGAAAGTGATGAGCCTCAAAAACCAAGAAGATAGGCCAAGAAAGGAGGCAAACCCAATAGGTTTGAGGCTACAGACACCAAAGAACTGATTTGCCCACCTTCTGTCTTGTCTTATTTCCAAGAATTAGGATGTTTTGAGTTTTGCAACAAGGTACAAGAAATCAAAAGCCATCCTAAATTGACTAAGTTATTTTCCTTAAGTCTTCACAAGCATCAGGCTCATCTGGCAGGGTTAAATTTTGAGTTGACCCCTAAAGCTGTCTCTAAAGCCACTAGGATCCCTTGCATAGGAGATAGATGGTTTAAAGAAACACATCTTGACTTGATCCATTATCATCCTTTTCTAAAGCCTAGTTGTCAAGCTGCATGTAAAGCCATTTTTCCTTTCTCCCATCTACTGGACAGGTATGCCCTCCTTATGAAGATCGTCATGAAATAATTTACCTGTGAGGGTTGTTTCTCCCGAATCTACTCCTATCATATTAGAATCATCATGCACTTCACCAAGACCAAGCTATTGAACTTGCCTTATTTCCTATTCAAAAGCATTGAAAAAATGTCTACCATAATGAAAACGAAGCCTCCAGCTCAGTAGATGGCAAGCCTATTTCATCATTCTCTTGTCAAAATCATTATAACTCACCAACTGGAGCAACAAGGCGTTCCATGGGAAGCCTTTATCATCCATTATGACTTTACCTCTTTATCCTCCATCCCATTACAAAATGTGCCATCCTCCTCTCAAAATATTCCTCATACTCCTTCATTGCCCTCCACTGACTATGTTTCACTTTCCTCCCATGAATCACTCTCCCAAACAAACATCCTTCAAACACCTTCTCCAAACAAAAGTGATCCTAACAAAAGCAGTAGTGACCATAAAGAAAGTAATGCTAATCCTGAAGAAAGCACTACTGAAACTGATGAAGACAACAAAGAGGAAATTAATGAAGAAGAGGAAATTAATGAAGATGAGGCAAACAATGAAGAAGATCAAAGCACTCAAGAGGAGGGAAATCAAAATAGCAGCAACTCTAAAAACACTGACCAGGAAGAAAGCAAAAATGATCAAAGTGAAGAAAAGTGTGAGGAAAATGAGAGTGAGGAGAAAATAATAAAAGTGAGAAAAAATGTGAGGAAGATGAAGGTGAGGAAGAAGATACAAACAGTGAGGGGAAAGATGATGAAGACCCTGAGGAAAAGAGTGTTGATAATGGAAAAAACAACAGAGAATATGAAGATAGCCAAGGGGAAGATGGAAAAAACAACAGAAAAAATGAAGACAGCAAAGGGGAAAGCAGTAAAGATGGCAGCAAAGAGATAGATAGCCAAAAAGAATACACTCCAAACAACAACAGCACTAAAAATACAAATCAGGGAGAGGACAGAGTTTCAAGCAGCAATACTCATGGTGAGGAAGGAGGACAAGGTGTTGAGACTCCTAGTAAAGAAAAAGGCACTGACAGCCAAGGGTGATATAGTAGAAACAACAGCACAGATAAAGACAAGAAACAAGAGGAAGATAGTCACAACAAATAGGAAATTAATGAGGATAGTGCAGAGACAGTTTTCAGAGTGGTCTTAAATACACAAGGAAATGATGGTCAAAGTCCTAATGATGATAACATTCAAGACAACAGAAAAAAGGGTAAAGTCATGGATAGTCTTGAAGATGAAAAAATATCAGACTTGGGCACCTCCCACCACACAGAAACAGAGCATGACCTTTTTAAAGATCCTCATGGTAGTAAGATCATTACAAATGTTGAAATTGATAATCAAAGGGACTGCCAACAACAAAGTGACAAAGGGACACCCACAGAAAACTTCCAATAACAAAGTGACAAAGGGACACCCACAGAAAACATTCTTGAAGAAAAAGACAGTCCTAGGGCTATAAGTGACCAAATTGAACAAGCCCAATCTTTAACACCTCCCATCATCCCATATCAGAAAGGTAGGAGGCATGTGTTTTCTGCCTCCAAAAGGAAAGGGGCCATGCGCTCCTCGTCAAGACCAGTGAAGGAAAAAATCACCAAAATAGTGGAAGGCAAAGTCACTCAAGCAGTGAAAAGCAACGTCACTGGGGCATTAAGGAGCAAAGGTAAACTGCCAAAGAAAGACAAGGGTAAGAAGCCCATGAAGGAAAAAGGCAAGAAGGAAATCGAAGAACAAGAAAGCAACCATGAAATAGAGAGGGAATTTGAACTCATCCACATTGACAGTGATGAGAACAATGAAACAAGGATTCTTAATTCCCTCTTAGAAGACCGGGATGCACAAGTTAAAGATTTGGTGAATGATTTGGAAAGAGAAAAATATATCATTCATTTTCTACAGACACAAAAGGCACAAATGAGTGGCCAACTTGCCATTTATGAAGCCCAGGCACTCAAGTACAAAAGAGAGGCTCAGAAATCACAAGTGAAGCTAGAAGAGTACATGGGTGACTATGAAGAAGATGATGAAGAAGAAGGGCAGCTAGGAAAAGGCCTAAGACTATGGGTCTTAGGAGAGCATTAGAAAAACAGAGAGAGGAAGAATCATCCCGAGTGCAACAATTCCATCTCACTGATATCCTAGCCTTGGAAATTGAAAATGACAAAGAATCATGGCTTGAAATGGAAAACCTGCATTTAGAGTCCAAATTGGAGAAAGAAAACAAGGATTTAGGCTTACAAAGAAAGATGACTCAGCATTACAAAAAGCTAAATCAGTTTGCTAGAAAAAAGCTCAAAAATGCCCAAAGGAGGCTCTCGATGCCAAAATATGGAAAAGACCAAGCTACGCTTAGAATATTGGCTCAAGCTTCATTACAGGTCTCTAGGGACCCTTGAGGTACTCACTCGCCGATTTTGAGCAAAATTGGACACTTTTTGGTTTTTTGTGAATTTTTAAGCCTAGGAGCACACCACCCCAGATGCTATGATTTTTCTTAGAGCATCTTCAGCAAGAAAATTTTAAATTTTTGGATTCCTTGGTGCTAGGGGAGTATGCTCATAAATTTTCAGCTCATTTGGATCTATTTTGGTCTCTCAAAAGGTCCAAAAATAGCCATTTTTTCACCTTTCTGCCACTGTTTCTAAGCAGGTGTTGCGCCCCTGGGTTTCTACACCTTTGCCACTTTTTTAGCTGCTTCCAAAGGTTTTTTTGAAAAAACTCAAGTATATTTGGAAATTATACATCCATAGGTTTCCAACGGGACATCACAGAGCCTTTTTCGACATCGGGAAGGCCTCCAAAACCTTGCTGCAAAAAAGGCCTTTTTTGTTGTTGTGTGCTTGGAAATTTTGCACAAACAAAGACAAATTTATACATTCCTGTGTGAGGACAAGGAAAATGTGTATTAGGCAGGTTCTATCATGTATTTCGGAGCCTAAAAGTCAATATTTTTTCTATTTTGGTCTGAAAAGGATATTTTGAAGAGATATTTTGTGCCTTGGACCTTGTAAGGAATCAAGGGAAATTTTAGATATTTTTCTTTGGCCAATGGCCTTCTAGCTACTCTTGTAAGTTTTTTCTCCTCTTGGCTTATATAAACCATGAGGATTCATTGTAAAATCAGGGAGAACTTGACATGTTAAGAGCAATACATATTTTTATGAGCTTGGAGAAAATATTGGTCTTATGAAGTGGATGAATATCTTGCTTGGCTTGATGGTGGGGGAGCATTGTATACATGATTCCATAGCTTGGTGAATGGTGATTTTTCCCTGATTTGTTTATGTCTTGTTGTTTTCATGAATTTTTCATGCTTCTTATTTACTGTAGATCAGAAAATTATAGTTTGAGATATGCTCATGGAAACACCTCAAACCTCCTATTTATTACAACTTTGATGTTTTTCTCTTCTTGGTCATTATAAGGAATTATTAACTGCTCCTTAGGGCCACCAAGAAATTTTCATTTGTTTTATTAATGGTTAGTATGTTAGCTATCAAATCTAATTCAAGGTATGCCCTTCTTATTTGAAGTTCTCAAAACTCTATTTCTGAAACCTTTCTATGAAACATTGATTGCTTAGGTTAAGTCAAAGAGGTCTCGTTCGATCTTGCCCTTTGTCCATGCTTACCAACTTGTTTCAGAGTTCTCGATAGTTTGATATGTGTTTTTTAGGAGTTCCCTCTTCATATATTAATTTATTTATTTATCTTATATGTTTTCCCAACATCTGAAGGTGAATTTCTAAAGTTAGGAGTTCTTATGCTTCTATGTCTCACCTCAATGTTTATCTTTCATGTTTATCAGTTTGAGTATTGTTCATAGAGATTAATGGCTTTCCCTACCTCATGAGTATTTTCTTTCAAACTATATATGTTTAATAATTCTTCGTTTTTCACAAACTTAATGTTCATTTCACCTCATACCTCACCCAAAGGATCCATTGACCTTGCTAAATCGGCCCTGCAGTACACCTTGTCCATCATTAGACATCCTTGAATTTATCTGACCCCATAGCCCTATTGATTTGATGAAATCTCTTTCCATTTTTCTTACTTGATCAGTTTTACCTCAACACCAACACAAAACAAAATATAATTAACAACTAGCCTAGAATCAAAAATACAAAGCGAACAAGTTCACATCCTTCACATAATAAAGAGAGCCCTCTCTGAGTCCAGGAAGGCTAGGTACTAGGACTCCAAATATTGGTCTGATGTTACCCTGTCATTTGGATTACCAATCTGCCAAATCACGGGACACTAACAGGATGGAAAAATAGAAGATGATTGCTTCCCTTTGTTTCCAAAAACCATTAATAATGTGAAAAACAACAAACATAAAAAACACAAAAATGTAGATGTATTACTATAATTTTTTTTTTTTTTGTTGAAAGCAAGTGTGCTGCCTCCGTCAAGGTTTTCAACCCACAAGCTTGCCTTGAGCGCCTCAGATAGTTTTTCACCCATGGATCTTTATTAGTTTCTTTTTTTTTTTTTTTATTAGGAGGTGCTAGAAATTATGGAGTTTCCCATTACATACACCTCTCTTCTTATTGAATTTATGAAATTTTCTCTAGATAAGGGCTTCTTGTAAATTTTAAGTCTGTGACCATTGACAAGAAAGGGGATTCCTTCCTAATCTAAGTTATTGATTTAAACTGCGCCATTGTCAAAACATGTTTCCACTGTGTATGGTCCCAACCATCTTTTCATCAATTTTACCTTAAATTATTTAAACCTTGAATCATACAAAAGCGCCCAATCTCCATCTTAGAAGGCCTTCCCCTTAATGTTCTTGTCATGTCATACCTTCCTTTGCAACTGAACTACCTCTGTGTGAGGAATTTCTTGCATTTTCAACTCATCCAATGCATTTAATTGCAACAACCTCTCTTTTTGGGCATTTGATAGATCTATATTTAATTCAGCTACCATTCTTAAAGTATTGAATTCAAACTCAACTGAAAGTAGATATTTCTTACCATAGACTAGTTCAGAGGGAGTGAATCCTGTTGTTGTCTTCCAGGTAGTGTTGTAGGCCCAAGTAGCTTCTACAAATTTGTCTACCCAATATTTTCTACTGCTGCTCACAACCTTGGTGAGGATGCTCTCTAAAGCTCTGTTAGTTACTTATACTTGGCCATTCGCCTGAGGGTGATAGGCAGTATAAGTTCTATGCTTAATCTTGTGCTTCCTCAAAATATTTTCAATGAGGTGAGAAGTGAATTATGCTCCTTGATTAGTGACTATTTCTCTAGGGTAGCCAAAATTCTGAAACACATTCTCCCTCATAAATTCTACTACTTTCTCCTCGGTTGCTACCTTCCCTAATTTTGTTTCAGCCCACTTTTTCAGGTAATCAGTGCAGACTATGATATACTTATTTTGTCCAGATGGTAGATCGATTGGTCCAACAAAGTCCATGCCCCACTTTTCAAATGGCTCAAGAGCCACCTGAGGGTGCAAAGGAATCTCATCCCTTTGTGTGGGTTTCCCCATCCTTTGGAACTGGTCACACCTGCTAGTGTATCTTCTAGAATCTTGGTGAAGGGTATGCCAATAGTATCCTGCCTGAAAAGCTTTGTAAGAAGTTCTCTTTGCAACGAAGTGGTATCCACATGGGTTGTCATGACATGCAGAGAGGATATCAAAAAAAATTTCCTCCCTCACACATCTCCTGAGGATTTGATCAGGGCCTAGCTTGAAATGATTTCCCCTGATCCATGTGAAAGGGGCTCTTTTTCTGATGATTCTGTCTTCTCCCTGAATGAAAGATTAGGAGGGAGTTTCCCAGCAAAAAAGTAGTTGGCTATATCAAAAGACCATGGTTAGAGTGCTGATATATCAAATAGATGCTCATCTAGCAGTTGGTCATCCACCATTCCTTCTTCACCTACAGGGAGAGATAACCCAGACAAAAAATCTGAAACAACATTGTCCTTTCTAGGTTTATCAACAATAGTCAAATGAAATTGTTTTGAAAGTAACAACCATGTAATTATCCTATCATTAAAATCCGTTTTGTTCATAAAATACTTGATGGCTGCATGGTCAGTGTGAAAAATGGTCTGATATCTAGTTACATAATGTCTAAATTTGTTTAAAGCATGGAGAATGGCTAACATCTCCTTCTCAGTAACAATATAATTCAGCTCGTCCTTAGACAAGTCCTTGCTAATGAAATAGATGGCATAAGGGACCGTGTCCTATAATTGTCCTAATGCTGCCCCTACATCTTTTTTAGATGCATCAGTGTGGATGTGGAAAGGCATAATCCAATTTGGACCTTGGAGAATGGGGAAAGTAGTCAACTTTTCATTAATGAGCTCAAAAGCCTCTTGACAAGGACCAGACCAAATAAACTCAGAATCTTTGGCCAATAACCCAAATAATGGTGAAGCCATCTTGCTGAAATATTTGATGAACCTTCTATAATAACCAGCTAAGCCTATGAAACTCCTGGAATCTTTCTGCTTTTGAGGAGTAGGTACCCTTTTGATGATAGTGATTTTGTCTGGGTCTACCTGTATTCCTGCCTGGGAGATGGAGTGCCCTAAGACAACTCCTTCTTTCTTCAGGAATTCACAATTTTCTGGGCTCAGGGAGAGATGCATCTCAATGCACCTTCTTAGTACTTTACCCAAATTGGAGAGAGCTTCCTGGAAGTCATCCCCGTATGGTGTGAAATCATCCATGTAGATTTCAACAGAGTCATGGGCTAACTTAGAAAAAATGCTCAAGACAACTCTTTGGAAGGTGGCTGGCGCATTGCACAACCCAAAGGGTAGGACTCGATACGCGAAGTTACCTCAAGGGTAGGTGAAAGTAGTCTTATCCTAGTCTTCAGGGCTGATTTGAATCTAATTGTACCCAGTGAACCCATCTAAGAAGGAAAATAACTTCTTCCCTCCAAGTTCATCTAAGACATGGTCTATAAAGGGAAAAGGGAAATGGTTTTTCTTGGTGGCTTTATTAAGTTCTCGATAATCAACACAAATTTGCCACTTCCCATTCTTCTTTGGGACTAGTACAAGGGGAGATACCCACTCACTCTCGGATATAGGATATTTGAACCCTGCATCCAATAGTTTATGTAGCTCTTCTTTGACTATGTCCTTTAGATTTGGGTTCATTCTTCTTTGGGGTTGTCTCATAGGCTTGCATCCTTCTTTGATGTAAATATGATGTCTGCATAATGAAGGATGCACCCCTTTCATGTCCTTATAATCCCAAGCAAATGCATCTATATTCTCTTTCAAAAGTTGTCTTCTTCATTCGAGAGGTATGGGTTGATTTTCAGAGATCTGGATGGGCCAAACTCAATAGCCTTGGTGGTTTCATAGGTTTACTCAAATGAGTGCACTTCCATCCAAGGTTGGCTTTCAGACTCTTTGACTAAGGTTTCGAGAGGAATGTTAGTGGAGGGCTGGTTTTGAATGGCATGGTCGATGAGTTCATCTTCATCAAACTTCCCCCTCTAAGAATAGAATCTATGGTACGCATAGGGGCAGTGTTATATAACTCATCTTCTTCATCCTCCAACCATATAGGTAGATCATGATCAATGGAAGGGTGGGCTGGAGGATATAACACTAGCTATTTAGACAAAGGCCCATTTTTCATAGTCATGTTTCTGGCCTGACATCTAATATAAACATCTATAGTGGCTAACCAAGGTCTCCCTCAGATGAGAGGATAACCATTAAAAATGGTTTTTGGTTGCAGGACCATGAAATCTCTAGGATACTCCCAAGAGTCAATGGTAACCATAACATCCTCAACAATTCCTTCCGGAATTACTTTGGACCGATCTGCAAGGTGGTTGTCCTCAAAGTCCCTTGGAGATTAAGTATCAACATATTTTCCTTGGTTATGACATTGATGGAAGCCCCTAGATCAATCAGAGTGTTGGGGACTATGACACCATCAATGTTCACATCAAGAACTGGACTGCCACGGTCTAGGTACTTTGGAAATATCACCCTTCCCAACATTAGGTCGGACAATTTTCCTACCACATTGATGGTAGCGGTATCTTTCTTATTTCTCGTAGGTATCTTGAAGAAATTTTCTTCAATGAGCCTATTTTATATAGGGACTTCCTTAATTTTCTAGAGAAGTGGTATCTTTACACACAAATTTTCCAATTCTCCCAAAAGTTCAGTCTCCTCAGGGGTGTGCTGACTAGGGTGGATCAAGCACTCAGGAAAAGGAGGCTGTTAGATCTGAGTGTTACCTTCTTCCTTTTCCTCAACCTATACAGGTGGAGATGGAGGATGGTTGTCTGGGAGTACTCTTCCCGACCTTAGATTAACCTCCTTTATCTCCACAACATAAGTTGGATAGGATGTTTCTCCATTGGGAGCCAGTTGTGCCTGTTTGTTGTTCGGGTTAGGATTGGGTTGTGCAGGTATTTGAGGTATACTAGGTGGAGCAGGATGAGTAATCTGAGGTTGAGGTTGGGGTGGAGGCATTAGATCAGGTGGTTGATTGTAACAACGTAAACTTTGAAACACAAACTATAAACTGAAAACGGGAACTCTAGCCAAAAAAACCCCAAAAAACATGAAAAATGACCCAAAAACGAAAAGGGTGTATTCTAGAACGAGGTATTTTTTTTTAGTGTAAATTTGCAACATTTTTAAAATATGGAAGTAAAACCAATTTTCATGTGCCAAAAAAATGGAAAAAACACACAATGGTTGGTGCTAGAATACCATTATTATTTTCTGGGTACAATTTTAAGCTACTTTTAGTAATGGCATTAAATATAAAATAATGAGATTTTAAACACATTAAAATTCTAATCATTTTTATACATTTTATTTAACATTTAATATCATGACACTAACAACCCCTAAAATTCTAATTTTTTTCAACCATAATGTTAAAGATAAAATATCTTTCGCAATTTTTCACCCATAGAATTAAAAAATATTAACTTTTCAAAATATTTCAACCATGATATTATGAACAAATTATACAACTAAAATAACCCAATGAAACATAAATTATTTTTCCAAATTATTGTTCCGTTATCAATATTTTAGACAAATGAATTCATCTTAATTAAAACATATAATCCAAAAAACATAAAAATGACTCATGAATTAAAATATCATTTTCATTGTTCAATGAAAACATTATTCATATCAACTGCCTTACAAAATTATTCAAAATCACTGATATTTTCTTGCACACCATCATAATTCACATCTTCAGATGAATGACTCGATGCAGATGAAGATGTTCCATATTCTTCTCTTTCATCAACTAGTGCCCCATCTGAGTCAACATGCAAGCCCACCACTTGAGGTTTCAAAATTATTGTAGATCTATGGCTGGGTTCAGCAGACTGCCATCTCAACACTATTTCTTGTGGTAGAAACCTCTTAAGAATCTCTATCTTCCTGGAGCAAATAGTTCTTATATTTTTAAAATTGAAGTCATAAACAAGTATGTCAACTTCCTCCAATTTTAAGAGGTCTGTGCAGCGTCAATTTATATTTGTACCCTTTCTTTTTCTCTTTCCACCAATTTTTTTGTCAACTACCATCTCTGGCTTGTACACACCATTGAATGGGTGTGTTGTTGTGGCATACCAAAGTACTTCAAAACCTGTAACATCCTCATTTTCTGTAATCACCTTTAAAACCTTGGCAACCCAGAATGGATAGCCATGTGGATCTTCACGTGCTAAGACTGCGATCATGGAACCCTCCTTAATATCCTGTACTGAACCTCTATAAAGGTATTCCATGGCTTCACGTTGTGCACGAGATCTTCTAGAACAAATATACATTTCTCTTTCCTCCACTTGTGTAGAATAAATAATACCATGTGATTGTTGTTGTTCAAGAATGTTTGTTTCCTCCTATTCATTTGACACATTTTATGGCCAAATAAATGGAATCTTCAAAAGAATATATTCATTTGCTGGTCTTGAAAGGATATCACTCTGATCATTGAAAAAGGACTCCCACCAAACTGAATCAATCACATCAAAGTACTCATATGTATATCTAATGGTTTTTTTAATTTCTTCCAGGCATTCAGAATAATCTATATCTCTCTTTTTCTTTCATGCATTATGAACTTCACCAACTGATTGTAATAACAATATATTTGATGCAAATATTGGATGATCTGGAATGAACTTAAATTCCAAACCTGATGATGGCACCCATTCTGCAATTGTTGAATACTTCTTGACCCATATAACTGTTTTCCCATCAATTTGTTTGATATGAAATTGATGCTGGAAACTAATTTCATTAAGTTTTTCAATGCATTTCTCTTGACCATGTGATCCGAGAATAAACTGTCACATGTCAACAGTTTCTTCTAGCACATATAAAATAGGCTCTGGCATATATGATTTCTTAATACATTCAATTAATGATGGCAAGCTCCCAACATTATTCCTCCTCAATGTTACTGAAAAATGACTAAACATCTGATCAATATTGTTTTGAGTGTGCCCAACAAGAAGGAAATTAGTCTTTACCTTATGAAAAATTCTCAACTCAACAAGAATGTTTAGATATCCAAAAACAATTTGATTCTTGTTTTCACGACAAGTGTTGTCCAATTGTAGATACAAAATTTCAGGAAGAATACCACCCCAATGAGAAATCACATCATGAATTATGGTTATTGTCATATTTCCATCATTATGAATATTTGGAGTTGTGAAGTAAAATCTTGGCAACATTTTCCCATTGAAGACCATACAACTGACCAAATGAAACTTGATAAAATTTTCCTCTTGCAATTTTTTTTTTTGTGCGAACAAAATGTGGTAGAAGTGTTTTCCTCTGGTCCATACCATCAATTATCAAACCCAAATATTTATTTGGATTATCATAACACTTCTTTTGATGCTTGTACAATTTTTTTCATTCACTTTTTTTGTTGTTCGCGATGCTCTTGAAGGGCATTAGAGGAATTTTGAGGTCTAAAATGGTCGTCCTAAGAAAAATGTACAACCAAAATAAAATTTATGAGAACCAATAGGATTCAAGATGATGATTTCAACCATGGGAGATGATTCACCATTTTTGGAGTAAAAAAGTAAAAATATTAAGAAATAATAAAATAATAAAACTGATTTTTCAAATCGTATTTTCAACTTATCTCCCTAAGGGTTTACTCAAATTTCCAGTGGGAGTACTTGTTGGATGCAAAATTTAATTCCACATCCAAGGAGTACCCATGTTGCATACTTTTGATGTACCCTGCTACATGAAAAATGAGAAATACATGAAAAAATGTGATTGAAATCATGTTTTTCATGTTTTTCTAATTGTTTGTGTAGCAGAGTCCATCAAAAGTATGCAACATGGGTACACCTTGAATGGGGAATTAAATTTTGCATCCAACGAGTATTCCTGCTCAAAATTGGAGTAAAAACTTAGGGAGATAAGTTCAAAATACGAATTGAAAAAGTAGTTTTTTCTTTTCCCCGTCTAAAATTTAATGATGTAATCAAATATTATTTTATTATTTATATTATTATTTTATAATTTCCTTAGGAGGCCCATTTTATACCTCAAAATTATCCTAATGGATTTAACAATGGAATCTACACATAACATAAAATAAACGTATTAATAAATTCATTTTCATAGTTGATCACTATACAATTTAAAAGAATAATGTTATGAATGCTGACCTCTTTCTGCTCCTTGAAATTTATCCATTTTTTTATTTTAGAGAAGCACATGTACTGCAAACCCCCATCATTGTCTTCTAGGGATACAAACATTATTGAATTCTCTCCTCCATATTTGCACTAAATATTGATATGTAATAAAACGACCATTTCCTTCAACACCTTCTGCATATTCCTTGTATAAGTTGTAGATTTCTCATCTTGAGAAATTATCTGGAATATGTATTGCATCTCTATTTGGCATACACTCTCCATGGTTTGAAAAGAAGTCTTGTAGTCATGACATTGCAGTGTTTTCTAGTGGCCCAAACTCTCGTTTATGATGAACTTCTGAATAATATGTAGGATCCTTTTCCAAATTATCTTGGATTCTTGATAGACAAAAATTACCAATTGAATGAATAATTTTGAAAGCCTTTCTACATAACAATAAAGACCCAATATGATAATCATAACCTTCTAGTGTAGATTGCATGCACCCCACTAAATATGAATTATGCATGCTTTTATTCATTGACAAATAGTTCTTCCTTTTCTCTAAAGAAAATTTGAAATCCATATGTTTTAAGCAATCCTTTTTACAAAAGTCACTTGAAATGAGCTCACTGATAGAACTTCTTCTCGTGAGATATACTACTCTACCTATTGTATAACTATAACATCTTGGATTGATACGAAAAGGTCTACTCCTACTCCTAGAAACAATATTTTCTCGCAACATCTCTATCATTTCATCATTCTCTGAACAAGCATTTCCATGATCATTAGGAGGAATACTATTCTTACTATGATCATTTGCAATATAGTTAGGAATTTCACCACCATCATTGTTTGAAAAATATTCATTACCATCTTTGGTGGCATGAAAATTTTCAATACCATCATCTGTGGTTTTGAAATACTGAATTGGAAGATATTCTTCACCATCTTTATATTTCCCTTCATCACTGCTGCTCTCAATGTTCATAGGATTAGGACTATGTGGAAATTGCGACTCTTGATTTATTAGAAATTATGCATCTCAACCTTCGTCACTGTTGCTCCCATAGTCCATACGATTAAAAGTAAATGGAAATTGAGACTCGATTTATTGGATTTTCTTCATCACTGCTACTCTCAAAGTCCATAGGGTTAGGAGTAACTGTAAAATGCGACACTTTATTTACTGAAATTTTTTCATCCTACCATTCATCACTATTTCTCTCATAATCCTTAGGATTAGGAGTAAGTGGAAAATGTGACTCTCTATCCACTGAAAATTTTCCATCCTGCCATTCATACTATTGCTCTCATAATCTTTAGGATTAGGTCTAAGTGGAAACTGTGACTCTCTATCCACTGCAAATTTGTCATCCGACCATTCATCACTATTGATTTCATTATCCTCTGGATTAGGACTAAGTGGCAATTGTGACTCTATATCCACTGAAAATTTGTCATCCTGTCAATCATCACCATTGCTCTCAAAGTCCTTAGGATTAGGAGTAAGTGGAAAATGTGAGTTTCTAGTTTTTGGAAATTCTTCATCTTTCCATTTCTTCATTGTTTCTCTCACAGTCCATAGGATTAGGAATAAGTCGACATTTAGACTCTCTATTTATTTGAAAATCTTCACCAGTCATTTTGTCACTAATTCTCTCGTTATATTAATCAATATGAATAGAGTTTTTATGTGACAAAGATGTTGATGCTTCATAAAAAGAAACTTCACTATCATAGGACTCCATAACACTCAAACAAGAAATGGTGAATGATGCAAATGATCTCTCTCGCAATGATAATATATAGCTGAAACAATGAGAAATTCTCTCCAAAAATTCCCTCCAAAATTTTTCACTGAAATGTTTTGCTTAATTATGTCCCTCCAAATTTTATTTAAATGATTTATTTGAAAATTATTTATTAAAATATTCTCATAATACGAACCTTAATTTCGAATTAAATTCCCTAGACATTTTTCCCTTAATAATTGTATTCAAACTAAAATAATTTTAATTAAATTATATAACTTTGACTACATTGTAAATTTTATTTTTATAAAATTCATCAATGTTTTTTATCCCACATTCACCCTGATGTAAACAATTCCGTTATTTCCGATTTAAAGAAAATTTAATTTCACTATTCCACACAGGACGCCAAGATTTCACGAGGTTTGTTTAAAATCTTGGAACAATTTTCTAGCGGAGCAACATTGTCAATGAGAGTTCTCGCTTTTGAAAGGTTACTTTTGTTTCAATTATTCTGAAATTAGTAAGATGTTAAAATTAATTAAATTCAAGTTATTTATTTCTGTTAAAAATTTACCAGCTTTTTCCATTAATTATTTTAGGTAGAAAACAATTTTTTTTTTTAATCTAAAAATTCTAAAAAAATTAATATTCCCATTATCGGTGGGCCCGCTCGGGACAACACATGTTTGATCTGGCCCAAGTGGGCGTGCCCACTACCCCCCTAGGAAAATAGAGGGGCCAATTCAGAGAATCGGCCCCCCTGCTTACCTAGGGGGTTGGTGGGCACACCCACTTGGGCTAGGGCACCGTGTTGCGGGCAGACGTGCTTACGAAGCGACGTCCACCCGAGCTTGAGGGCTCCCAAGGGTGGCCCACGAGCTCAGGTGGACGCTGCTCTGTGGGTGCATCCACCCGCATCACAACATCATGGGCATCAAGCTGCGGGTGGATGCACCCATAGGGCGACGTCCGCCCGAGCCCAGGCAGGGGACCAATTCCCAAAATCGGCCCCCTGCCTAAGCTCAGGCAGGTGCCACCCTATGGGCACGTCTGCCCATAGCATGATGCCTTGGGCACCCTCAGGCTCGGGAGGGAGGCCCGTTCTGAGAATCGACCCCTTGCACACACACACACACACACACACACACACACACACACACACATATATATGCCTAAGGGGCAGAATTAGCCCTTTGGGCATATAAAAAATAAAATAAAAAAATTTATATGGCCAAGGATCCGATTCTGAGCATCTAAATTTGTTTTCTTTTTGTTAAATGCCCAAAGGGCCGATTCTGAGAATCGGGGCCGATTCTCAGAATCGACCCTTTGGGAATATAAAAATAAAATAAAATTAAAATTATGGCCAAAGGGACGATTCTTAGAATCAACCCTTTAGGCATATAAAAAAAATTAAAAAAAAATTAGTGGGGTTGGGGAGATAATATAAAAAAATAAGATTTTTTTTAAAACAACTTGTTTTAAATTATATATATATATATATATATGGGGGGGTTGGGTAGATGACATGTAAAAAAAAATGTTTTAGAGTTTCTGTTGGGGAAAAAATGTATAAAAATATCATTTTTTTTAAAACAAGTTTTTTATTTTGTTTACGTAAGATATTTGTTTTTTGTGATTTAGTAATTTATGTGTATATATATGTTTGCAGGAAAATGGCATCAAGGAAGGTTTTTGTCAATCTTTCTGGACCTAAGTCAACATTTGCATCATCTAAAGCTACAGGTGGGCCTGTTATAGGTTAATTTGGGCATCATCCCCCCATGACCTGGTCAAATTGGATGTCTTCCCTAAGACCAATGAAATAGGGTCTACCATCCCCTATCATTTCAGTTGCTACATGCCCTAAGACAAGAAAAAATCATTCATGACTTCTACTACAAGATTTCCAAGGTTTGAAGTATATGTTATATCACTTATGAGCTCACCAACGCTTCCTCTCAAGGGACTAATTGTGTTGCATATGCAGTTACCTCCATTCAAGGGTGCATTGTAATGCACTTCCTGACATTCAACGGTGCGTTGGTTAAATGGGAGTGAAATTATCATTGTTCCAGAATCTCCACATGGCTAGTGCCTTCTAGAAGAGTCAATATGTGCCAAACCTCAAATCCAGGTGTCCATCTAACACCTCTAAGCTTGGGAACATGTATTTCCTATTATTATAAATTCATTGATTGAGAAACTACCATTAGTTGCCTTATAAATTGAGCACAGATCCTCGTGCTAGAAAAGGAAGAAATTTGGTAAAGAAATGATGAAGGATTCTCAATTGAGAGAGCGATAGAAGTGATATGATGTGGTGAGATGTTGATTGTGATGAGGCTGGGATGTAGCTAGAGCTAGTGACATCAAATCGATCATTGGTTGTAACCTCCCCCTTCTACTCATTAATAAATATTTCTATTCATTTTCCCATATATGTATATTTTTATGTTTCTATTTCTCATGCAATGGATGCTTAATTGATATATACGTTTCATGTTTAATCGATTTAACTTATTAAGATAAATAGGCATCTGTATATTGCAATCTCTTTTTTGTTTAGTGTTTATACTTGCAGAAAATAGTCTGACGATCTAAGTTGGATTGGAAGCTACAGAAAAAGTGACAAAAGGAAAATAGGAAGCACTTGATTTACAAGTAGGTTCCTCTATCTTTCTGTGTGTCTATTTATTCTTAGAGAAAGTTTTTGCAAAGTCTTTAATTTTTTGTTCTAAATGCTTAGCACCACATTTAGGGAATTTGATTTATTTGTAGATCATAAGTCTGCATAACAAATTGGTGACTTCGCTAGGGATTTTTCCTATCATCCTTGGTGTTTTTCCTTTGCTTATCCACCCTGTAGAATATACTTCCAATTATTATACTTTTTAATCAAATAATTGCATTATAAAGTGTGTTCTGTAGCTTGAATTTTGAATCTTTGCTGTGCCCAACGCACTGCTGGTCAAGACACAGTGCACTATCTCCCACTTAGGGGTGCATTGAAATGCACTGTCTCACCCTAGAGACTGTGTTGCCCCCTGATCCAACCAAATTCCACTTGAATTTAGCAATGCCATCATTGTCAACCATTTTTTTGCTGTGTTTTCAATTGTCTGATACCTCCTAGAGACTAGTGAATTTTCCTGATTCTTCCTCCTTTGAAAAGTAAGTTTTTTCAATGTCTCTTTAAGTGTTTTTCTTTATCATTGATAAAGAAAATTCAAAGTATTTTATTTCTACATTAGATCCATTTGTTTTCGTAAAGGAAATTTTGGTAAATTCTTCATTTCTTGTAGGAAAAATTGTATTTCCATTATTCATTTTTCCTAAAAGAGAAATTGTTGTAAATTCCTCGTTTCTCAAAGAAGAAAACATTTGTTTTTTGTTGATTTGATGCATATAGCTTCATTTTTGCATTCACATTAAGGATACTAAAAAGAAAAACCTGCATATGCATATAGTGAATTGTGTGCTTTGCATAGGAATGAGTTAGGAAAGTTGCATTTTATTTTGTGTTCTTTGTTGCTTGCTCTCAAAATTGATTGCTCTTTCCCTTTGCACCTAAGATTTCCATTGAAGAAGCTAAAATTGAAGAGTTTTCTTATCATTTTAGTTTGCATCTTTAAGAATTTCGAATACATCACGCGGTGAAACTTTAAAGTAAAATTGATAACCAAGATCAACTTAAAATTTACATCAATTTATCTAAAAAAGCATTGGAACCATAACGATAACATTTAGAAGGTCTAGGCTAGAGATGTGTTTCGGCATCGTAAAACATAACAATTTTCGTTAATTGTCTATGATACATTCTGAGTGTGATACCTCACTCCATGTTCGTAAGTATATCATAGCTCATCCATGTACCTTCAGGTATATCGGGTGGTGTTATAGTAAGAAAAGTATAAAGGGGTGCTCTCACTATGTGGTTTCGCATTAGACAACACTAGTACGGACTTGGGCTTCCATGTACATTCAAGTATATTTGGGAGGAAAAATTTAGGTTACTATCCATCCATAGTGAACCGAGTTGGACACCTTGTAAATTGTGATACATCAAACACAACATTCGGGGAGATTTCTTGCCTGTACTTCTTGGTTCGCCAGGAGGTATTTTGCAGTTCACAGTTTCTTGGTAAACCTTTTGCCTATAATTACCCTTTTATTTTGTTTATTTTTTTGGTCATAAAATTAATCAGTCATCGTGGAAGAAGAACATCCCTTTCCTCGTCATTCGCATAGATTAGCATTGAAACCACCTTTACCACCGGAAGCCACTTTTGGACGGTGAAGGTGACATCGCTCTATCGAAACTAATACTATTAGTACCTCTGGTGCGACATCATCCTCACATATACCAAAGTCGGAACAATTTGTTTCTACAAATATTGGTTCATCTACTGTTTTCAAGACAGACTCCTCATAGCTACCCGTGGTCACGATCCATCCAATCAGTGAGACTATACCTCCCAAACCCGACGTTGTTCAACTAGAAGTTGATCCATATCCTTTCTCTTTTTTACCTAAACATTTGCATCCCAAATTCAAACGACCAAAAATTGTTCCTGTATCAGTCGCCCCACAATCTATTGTAGCCATTGAGTCTCCCATATCACACAGTTAACCTCCTAAAATATACTTTGAGCCTGACAGCAAAATCCTTCCACCTGGTTTAATTTTGATTGAAGAAATACCACAATATCAAACACCTTTAACTCCAACCCATTTTGGGGTGGATCTTTACCTGTACGAGTATTTTCCTCAATCACCCTCCTCTGATTTAGTTGATATTGTGTCTATTAGTGTTCTCGTAGATCCAATAGGGTATAAATTTGGTTGAATCACCATGGCTGAGACGATATCTTTGGCTGTACCATACATACCAGTTGCAACAACACATGATCTTGCTGCCCAGTCAGTGTTTACAACATCACTAGAGTCACATCTATATGGTGGCCCTTCCGTCCCATCCAGATACCAATATTTATTTGGAACATTCTCTTGTGCATCCTCAAACCCATGGACTTCGCCAATGTCATTGTCTGGTATTCTAACTAGTAAATCTATAGTGAGTACTGAACGGATTGATCCTATATACACATCATCAAGGCAATATCAAGTTGGTCCATCTCGGTATATTCCATCTAGTACAATTTCAACTGGACTCCCTGCATTTGGAGAACAATATTTTCCATCTTATTATACGCCTCATGCTAGGGGGCAACATATGGTCACCCAATTTGGCAATACTCCATCATTATTTGGTCATCCTAATGTCGGAATGAATGTTTGTCAATGGCATCCCACTCTGCCTATCAAACCTCTTATCACAAAATTGCACCTGATAGGCTACTAACCAGACAACTTCATGTAACTGTTTCAAACCAATATTGTGACTGAAGCTTAGCCTCTTCAGTCTGAGAGGGCTCTCTCAAAGGGTTGATGATATTTGATAAAGATAGATTTATATGGCTAACTCTACTTGGAAAATAACTTGCTTGTGATGTGTATAGGTTGAAAATAGTATCAGTCTACAAACATTAGGCTTATGGAGTCAAAAATTTCAGTGATCCAGTAGTAATTTCACTTGACATGGAAGCTGAGACAGGTAAGATTTTTTAGCAGAAGTACACGCACATGAAACATGAAATCACACAGTCAATTCATCCATAAAGGAAGTTGAAGCATTACATGAATGAATTCTGAGTATTAAAGATGAAAACCACTACAAATGGTACACATAAAAGATATAGATAATATAGGCACTAAAAACTCAATCAGAATCTCAGGTTGGTCAAGAAAAAAGTCCCTGTATTACTGAAAATAGTCAATTTACATAAAGTTGCAATATTGCCAAAAAATCTCCAACCCTTGACAAATTCGAATCTCTGCCCTTTAATATACTTGTTACATGATTAGCTGATCTAACTCCTGGCTAGATTAATATAATTTACCGTACTAACACCTTGCATAACAATAAAACATCTATTTTAATGAGAAATTGACAATTATCCTACTTGACAGTCCTTTTCCTAATAGGACTCAAATTGTTCATTATTACATTAACAACCTTATCTCCTAAAAACATTTACATCTTTGAAAAATATGCCTTCACATGCTCGAATAGGGTGTGATGGGACTCATCACTACATGGCATCTTAATTGAACTCCTTTAAAACAGGAAACAAACCCTGTTTTTTAGGAAAACTAGTCCTTATCTTCAATGAGGGGTTTGGCTGATGAGTTGGCTTCATCACGTGGTCTTTAAGTCTTGGATGACTATTGGAAAGATCCCTTGAACCTTAGAAAGTGTCCACCTATCCATAACTACACAAAAACCTGCTAATATAGCTTCAAAATAGTACGCTACGAAAGTAGGACAGTTTCGTAGCGTACTTTTGTAGCATTACAAAAATGCCTTTTGCCATCAATCTTTCAGATTCTCTTCTTCTACATGATGTTCATTATGCCTTAATACATCTTCCATACCATTTTCACTTCTTGTAAGCTCCCAAAACTGGTTCAAAAAGAAAAAAGGAAAGCTATAGTAGTTTCGTAGCATTTCCTTGTTCTTCAAGCCCAAGAACGCTATGAAACTGCTGAAAACAGTGAAAATTCCAGATTTCTGTGAAACCTCAAAAATGAACTTTCCAAGAAAAAAAACATAGTTTCTAACATGCCATTCTTCAAAATCATAAACCAGCTCACACTATGCTTCTTGAGTTGTTTCTTCCTCATTGATGATGAGTTGAGCAATTGGATCCTCAATTATTGTCATTTTAAGGCCTTTTTTCTCCAACTCCTCATGGGTTAGTTCAAGCTGTTCCTGGACGTCTTTAACCTGATCCTTCTGAAGACTTATACATCTTTTGGGTCTTCATTGATCAGATTCATATCTGCTGGTTCATATCTCAGACATTGGCCACCCTTATTTGTCCTTCTTTTTTCTGCCATGGTTTCTTTAATGCCTTCTCAGCCTCGCTTGATTAGTGATCATTGTAAACCTTTGAAAACACTAGCCACGGATTTGGCTCAATGTAATAGCTCTCCAGAGCTCAATATCACGTGCAGGAGGAATGAAGAATTAGAAATGACTGAATTAGGAAAGATTTTGAAGTTTGATGTCCACTCATAACACAATGATGACTCATACATGCCTAAAATGGTGATGATAACTTTAGACCTGACCATTTACCTTGATCTTTTCCCTCAATGACTCGAATTGTATCTAACTTACCCTTTCCCAATGATATCCTGACACCAAAACAACTAATCTCATAAGAGAGACAGGAAACCACACTTTCGTAGCATGTTTAGTGTAAATATGGATGTTTTCGCTACGAAAGTAGCAGTGGTTTCATAGTGAAAAGTGTAGTTTTCCAGTATATTTCGCTACGAAACTGTGGTTTCTTGGCTAAAACCACCATTTTGGTACTAAAACCTTGGGAATTGAAAATTTTCAGAAAATTATGAACGATGTGACATGAAGGGGTTTGAAAGTGAGTGGGTTTGGACCTTAGGGTAAGCTTAAATAAGAAAAAATTAAAATTTTCCTTGACTAAGTAATAAAAAATGAATCCTACAACCCTACCTTTGACACATGAACCTATATGAATTTGTGAAATGATTCTTCATTTTTTTAGTGATAACAGTGGCTCCACTTGGGATGGTGTGCCCCAATGGTACACCAAAGAACCAGTAGTTCTAGTGTTGCTATCCATCTTCATTGAAAAACAAAAAACTTTGAAACTTAACAAGATTTTTCTTCAAACTCTAATGGCCTTCACTTTAGGCTCAAGCTTGATGATTCAGCTTGTCATTATTAGCAGAAAAACATATAAAATAGAATATATACAATGGAATGAAGGATCAACGAATTTTAAGAAGAGTAGTGCTTCAAAAACTTGCCATTAGCAAGCCCTCCAGCACATGGTTGTCCATCCATCTCCTGCAAAAAGTAAGTGTTGTTCCCATGAAATGTAACTACTTTGAATGGACCTTTCCAAAAGTTCTCAAACTTACCATGTTTCCCCTTCTCTTCAATCGTGGCCTCCCATTTCAAAACCACATCTTGGATTTGAAAATTTTCTTCCTTGACCTTCTTGTCAAATGTATTCTTGATTTTGTTTTGAGATTACTGATTACTGTTATAGAATTCCTCCCTCTTCTCTTGCAAATATATCAACTGATTGATCCTTATATGAATTGAATTTTTCTCCTCCTCCAATCCTTGCAACAACTTCATGATAGGCACTCCTAAGGATGTAGGAAAAATTGCTTCAACTCCATATACCAGCTCATAAGTTGAAGTTCCAATTGATCTTTTTGTGCATACTCTATCATCCCACAGAGCATACTTCAGCTTCGAATGCCATGAATTCTTATTTTCCTGCAACACCTTCTTAGTAATCCTCACAATGCTCTTGTTAGAAGATTCAACAAGACCATTCCCTTAAGGATAATATGCAGTAGAATTCCCAAGTGAAATGTGATATTGTTGACAAAAAATAATCAGCTTCTTAGATTTAAATACATGTGCATTATCAGTGATGATCTTCATAGGGCAGCCGAATCTAGACAATATATTATTTTCCAAAAATGAAATAAACTGAATCATTTTCTTGCCTAGTTGGGATTGCTTCAATCCACTTGGTGAAATAGTTAGTTGTTGTCAAAATCCAGCGATGCTGACTTGAAGATGATGGATGAATCTCACCAATAAAATCTATCCCCCACTACTAAAATGGCACCTCAACATAAATAGGCATCAAGGGTAAAGGTACAAGCTTCTTCTTACCATAAAAAATATGTCATTCATGGCAAGCAGCAATATTTTTGTAGACATATTTAAACATTGTAGGCCAATAATATCCTGCTCTGAGAATATTTTTTGTTGTAGCCTTCCAATAATGATGACCTCCACAATATCCTTTGTGAAACTCATCAATCACCTTTTCAGCCTCCTCTTCCAGCAAAAATATTCAACAAAATACCATTGATATCCTTCCAATATAGATTTTGTCAATGATGCAGTACCTCAAAGAATTTAACTTCACAAATATTGCCTTAGACTTTGTCAGCTCAGCAGGTTCTCTATGATGATGTAAGACAAAAACAATGTCTTTGTACCAATCTGAAATCATGTACTTTTCTTCAATGGGGATTAGTTCTTCCTCTTCATCTAAAATTTCTGAAATGTCTGCAATTAAATTCATGTGAATATAGTCAAATTTTGACTGTGCCATCAGCTCTGCTAGGCCTTGTCCTTTGACCAATTTTGTGGGCTTGATCTCTATATCATATTCCAGCAAGTTAGCAATCCATTTCCCCCTCTTATCATCAGGATCAGCTTGAGTTAGAATGTCTTTCACAACAACATTAGGAACAAAAGCTATAATATCAGAATGTAAATTTTGAAATCTTTGATGACCTTAACCAAGGCATAAGCTTGCTTCTCTAAGATGTTTTACTTCAGCTCCGAGTTAGCTAATGTCCTACTAAAAACTGAAATGGGTTGCTCAGTACCTTTCTGTCCTTTCTGCAACAAAACTCCAGCAATTGTATTTTCTAATGCAAATGTAAAAACCAGAAATTATTTTGAGAAATCCAAGTTGATCAACCCTGGTGCTTGGGTGAGTGCATTTTTGATCTCCTCAAATGAGTTCTTTGCTTCTGTTGTCCACTTGATGTCAGCTCCTTTCTTCATCATCTTTGTTATGCCCTTTACAATCTCAATAAAATTAGGAATAAACCTCCTCACAAAATTTACCTTTCCAAGGAAAGACTGAATCTCCTTTCTGCTTCTAGGAAAATCTACTTTTTGAATTGCATTGAACCTATTTGGATGAATCTTAATCCCATCTTTTGAAATAATATGTCCAAGTAATTTACCTGAAGTTAGAGAAAAAATACTTTTAGTGGGATTGAGAGAAATGCCAAACCTTCTACACCTCAGTAGAATCCTTTCTAGGTGCTTCAAATGATCTTCTTCCCTCCTTGAGAAAACTATTATGTCATCTAGATAGACAACCACCATCTTGTCCTTCTCCTCAACAAAAGCAATGTCCATTTCTCTCTGAAAGGTAGCTCTTGCATTCATCAGACCAAAGGGAATCTTGGTGTACATGAATGTGCACCATGGTGTGGTAAAGGTTTTTTTTTCTTGATCTTTCGGATGCAAAAGTATCTGATTGTACCTTGAAAAACCATCAAGCATAGACATCCTTTGGGAACCAACATTGTTCTGCAAAATTTGGTCCATCTTTGGGATAGGGTAATCGTCCTTCAGAGATGCTTTATTCAAGTTTCTGAAGTCAATGCATAATCTAATTTCTCCACTCTTTTTTCTGACTGGAACCAAGTTTGCAAGCCACTTTGAGAATTTGATTGTAACTATAATTGTTATGTGAAATTATGGATTACAGATAAAAAATTCTTCTCAAGATCTAGTGCTCATCTAGAACAACAGGTTAAAGACTTTGCAACTACTTTTCCTAACAGTAAATAGACACACAAAACAAATCAAGAAACTTACTTGTAGTACAAGCGCTTCCAAATCTGCTTCGGTCGATCTTGCTGTAGCTTCAAATCCAAGCTAGATCGCCAAAATATTTCCTGCAAGAATGAAAACTAAACAACAAAAGATAGAAATAATACAGATGTCTATTCAATTTGTTTAGTTAAATCAATGAAACATAAACGATATACATCAGATAAGAATTCATAATATGGAAGACAAAAGCTTATACAGATACATATGTGGGAAAGTAAGCAGCAATCTTTATTAATGGATAGAAGGGAAGGTTACAACCTAGTGACTGATTTGAAGTCACCATCTCCAACAACATCCCAGCCTCATCACAATGCACATCTCTCCAACAGTATGTTACACAAATCAACTCCTCAATTGAAATTCCAACAACATTTCTCTATTCAATTTCTTCCTTACCAAGCAATAGGTTCTATGCTCAATTTATAGAGGAGCTGAAGGTAGTTTTACAGTCAATTACTTTCTAATAATAGGAAATACATGTTTCCCAGCTCAGAGGTATCAAATGGACACATGGATTCAAATTTTTCCATAGGTGGACTCTTCTAGAAGGCACTTCCCAAGTGGAGATTCCAAAACAATGAGCATTTCGCTCCCAATTTGATCAGTGCACCCTTGAGTGTCGGGAAGTGCTTTGCAAAGCATGCTTGAGTGGGGTTACCTGGATATGCAACACACTTGGTCCCTTGAGAGGCAGATTTGGTGAGCTCACAAATGATATATTATAAACTTCAAATCTTGGAAACCTTATAGATGGAAGTCATAGATGATTTTTTCTTGTTCTTTATCTTAGGGCATGTAGCAACTGAAATGATAGGGGATGATAGAACCTATTCATTGGTCCTCAGGATGATGTCCAGTTAACCAGGTCATTGGGAATGATGCCCAAATTTACCTATAACAATTTCCTCCTAAAGCATGAAGTGAGAATAATAATAACAATATTTTGATTGAGATACTTTACACTATGATGGGCTGGAGATGAAGTGGAGTGGCGACCTGCATCAATCTTACAATACATTACATCATGATATATCCTCTTGATCATGAAATGATGAGGGAAGGCATTCCCATGCTCAACACATAAACTATCTAATAACATGTACATAGTTCAAAAATTCATCTACATTGGAATGTTGCCTAGACATGCCTATAGACATACGCCCATGTTTGGATGACGATCTGTATGTAAAGTCACCGTAGAGATGATGTATACAAAAATATTGAAATTGCAGCCCAGATGGCTGAAACTAGATATGGGGTCTTCTTATCTCATTCACTCGATCATTCGAGGAAAATTCTAGCCATGTGAATATATGATTTGTAGTTGAACATGGTAAGACATCATTTGATTACCAGCCAATGATGTGAGTTGTTAACAAATGTGATAGAACCACCATTGATGTCAATGGACATCAAGGTACTGTAGTACATTTCGCAAGGCATGAATAGATGATTTACTGGTGAACGCCAGACAAAATCTTTCGGTCAAAAGTCCGGAAGTGAGGATATTGTCGATGCTGTAACAAGCCTCATGGTACTGGAATATAATGTTTCTAAGTGAACTTCCTAGATAATGATTTGTCATCGACAGGAAGTCACCTTTTTGCGAAACGGGAGTTATTGATTTCAGAGACAAAAGTATGACTTGATATACCAATGTTCAGGGATGAACATCATGAAAATGAAGGTTTATGAGTACTACAGAAGGATAAGTAATCACTGGATGGCTTCTCTTGAACATATTGGTGACACTGAGATGATTTGGTAGCATTGACCCAAAATCAAAGTGAAGGTATGATAAACCATAGGTATGAATGAAGCGTTAAGAATATTACCCAACCCAAATAGTCACAGTGATGGAGTGAAGTGTCATGTTCAAGAGCGACCTGCTACTGTAAAAATTTCTGTTCACTTTCCCAAATTTTCCCCGGACATTTGTCGACCAGTACCTCTTTATTTTTTAACAAGCTTGAGGATAATAACATATTCTTGATCTATAACTCAACCCTTCAGGCAAGCAATGTATCGCTATTTAATAATTTAATGAGTCTAGCGATGAATGAAACTCAATTCTTGCCATGATTAATAAGTTTGTAGCTATTTTATGTTTTAACGAGCTTAACGACAGTGACATCCCAATCCTTTTTCATATTTAGATGGTTTGAAAAAGAGGACAAAAGAAAACTCCATAAGTAATTTTTCATAAAGTTTTCGCTCAGATCCGAAAAAGTGAAAATAATATCGGAGAGAACCTCTTTAGTCATGTTTGACCAAGGTATTCCTTTTTCGTAAATAATCTATCTCAGTCCAGAAAAGGGTTAAACTTATATTGAGTAGATATCAATTCATTTACTTTTACGAGCTCGAAAATACAAGTGCTCGGAAATATTTTTATATTATCGGAGTCTGAAAAGAGCTGAAAGAAGACTCCAGGGGTTCCTTTTTCGCTGTTATTAAAGCTCAAAAAAGAGATAAAAGTGCGCTTCAAATCATTTTTCATTTTTAACAAAGCTCGAAAAATAAGGATAAAAACTATGCTTTGTGGTCAAATCATTCTTGAAATAAATATGCACGAATAATCTGTTCATCAGTTGTAAAACCTACTCAAAACAACATCAAATGGATTAAAAATACCAGTTTCATGATAATAAAAAATTGAATAAAACCATCATCACATCAATGAATATGATTTTCAAATAATCAAATGACTAACAAAAGGTGTTTTACTATTCATTTTTATCATTTTAAAGTTACCATTTTCATTTTTGGAGCTCTGAACCTGTTTTTGCCCCTGAACTTCAGTCATTGATTACGATCGATTGATAAGAATGTTTTGAATGCCCCCTGCAAGAGCACATGTCGAATTACCCCTGCTAGAGTAGATTCCCCCCAAGCTTCATTTCATTCACCTAAGTAGATTAATGGCTACTAATAGCTAGATGGAATGAAGGTTCATTATAGAGGACGATTTGTTTCATTTTTTAACAAGCTTGACGCAGGTAAAGAACTATGCTCATGGTACCTTGTTTCATTTTTTAACGATCTTGACACAAGAAAAGGAACTATGCTCATGTCCTGTTTCATTTTTTAATGATGTTGAAAGAGTAAAAGAACTATCATCAAGAATCAGTTTCATTTTTTAACGAGGTTGACACAGAAAAAGAACCATCCTCATAGGCACTTGTTTCATTTTTTAACGAGGTTGACACAAGAAAACAGAACTATCCTCGTACCTGATTCATTTTTTAACGAGGTTGACACAGGAAAAGAACTATCCTCAATGTGCAGTTAGACTAGTGAGTGTGTGCTAGAAAAGACGTAGTCTAACAGAGTCATCATTTAAGGAGTTTGATGAGCACCAGAAATGATAAGTTATAACATGCGTTGACAGATCTTCTCCAGTGTTTCCATTAAATTTTGGAATTTCTGAGGGTAATTTATGTGGTATCACCAGCCACCAAGGAGAATAACTAATGGGATTAGCTTGATATTTCACTGAGGATGTGAATAAAGGATCAAGTTGTTCAGTACTCATAAGGGAGGAACCAGATAGGATTCTAGATGATGACATGGGTGAAGTCAAGGGACAAAAAATCAAAGATGAAGCAACAATAAATGATGTCGCAGATGAAATAGATGGTTTAGTCTGACTAAATGTATACCCTATAGGAATCTATGCTCGTATGAAACAGATCATAGTGTTAAGAGGAAGAAGATTGAGGAAAAGATCATACAGTAAATTTCCCACAGAAAATGAGTTACGTTAGAAGAAACTTTCTGCCTTTTCAGTGATATTTATTCAACCTAAACTTAAACCAAGTGAAGAACTTTATGTCCGGGCACGAATTATATTTCGTGGTTGACCCATTTATGGAGACTCAATGGTTATAATAGATTATGGAGCAGATTAACACAGAACAATTTTGTTGTTCTACTCTTGGGATCACATTTTCCACTTAGGGAATATAGCAACTCAACTAAGGGTGATGATAGACCCTATTTCATTGGTTCTGTGATGATGTCCACTTTGACCAACAACAAATGTATCCCCTAAAGCACAATGATTCGGATCAAATTTCAGCTTGAACAACACCAACCGTAGTATGGTTTCACGTATTGGGATGGATCGTGGGCTATGTAGCTATGAGGACTCGCTTCCTTTATTAATAGTAGGAGGAAACTAAGATGTGTAGAAACAACTTAAAATAACTCGTATATGAAGATGTTGTTTCACAGAGTAAGACCGCTAGTATTGGTTTTAGTAGAGTGATGTTTTCTTCACGACAGAAGCAAATTCTCCGTGGTAAAGGTGGTTTCAATGATAGTTCACGCGAACGACAGTGGTGCGATTTTGTTCTTCTCCATGATGACCGATTTATTTATCTTGCGCGTCTGGGGCATTAAAAGGGTAATGCTACGTGTTGCTTTGCTTACAAATCGAACCTAGAGTAATACCTCACAAACCAAGCACGGCACTTTAATGTTGTGTTCGGCATTTGCATTTAGAAGGGCAATTAACTTGCTCACTATAGATGGATAGCAACACAAATTTACTCCAAATATACTGAAGGTATGTGAGGTTTAGGTTCCAGATTAGCACTGTTTAATATAAACCACACAAAGTGATAGCACCTAATATACTTTTACATCAGAATAATCGCCAAATATACTTGAAATTACAGGATGAAACTAATAATATACTTATTTATCGTGAGTGAGGTATCACACTCGTAATGTATCAAGAAATTAATTTACAAACTCCGCTATGCTTATAAATGTTGTTTCAGCTCAGACCTCTAAATGTTATCGTTATAATTCCAATGCTTTTTTAGGTAAAATCACGTAAATTTTAAGTTGATTTTTTATCAATTTTCCTTTTTCAAGGTTCACCACGGCGATGAAGCTTGGAAATTCCTAAAATGAAAACCAAAATGATAAGCAAAATTTTCACTTTTAGCTTTTTTTCACGAAAGTCTAATGCATTAAAGGGCACTAACCGTTTTGAGAGAAAACGTATCAAAGAGCACAACTAATATGCACGCTTTCAATTTTTCTCTTTTGCAAACACATACTCATATGCAATGCGTTTTTTCAATTTCTTTAATGTAGTTGCAGAAAGGAATTAAATGCATCAAATCAATAAAAATTTTTCTTCTTCGAGAACATTAATTTAACAACAATTTCTTTAAGAAAAATGAAGAATGGAATCATAATTTTTTCTGTTGTGAAACAAAGAATTTAACCATAATTTCTTTACGAAACAAATGGATTTAATGCAAGAATAAATAATTTAATTTAATTTTTAATGATAAAGAAAAAACTTTATTAAATATTGAACAAAATTTTTTCAGCGAGGTGAAGAAGCATATGTAATATTATCAATATGAGGCATCGCATTTTAAAACACAACAACCAACAAACCTAAAGAAAATAATGACAAATTCAATGAATTAATACTTCTGTGAAAATGCATTTATGAGACAAAGTATTGCAACCACCCTAAGAGGAAGATAGTGCTATGCAAAATATCAAGGCCCTGGTCTAATAAAGAAAGCATAAGTAGCAATAGAATAGAAAATTAAATCAAGTAATACACTTAATGAAAATTTTGATTAAAAAGTTTAACCTATAAAGCTAACAAGCATTTGGTGAATAAACAAAGACAAACAGGAAAATACACCAAGGATGAAGGGTAAATTTAGTGAGTTGCCAACTTGTTATGCATCATAACGCTGATAAAACATTCTTCCCAAGATGTGTGCCTATCTAGAACAAAAAGGTTAAAGACTTTGTAATACTTTTCCTGCAATAATAAACAGACACAGTAACAGACCGAAGAAACTTACTTGGAGTCCAAGTGCTTCCAAATTCTTCGCTCCCCCGTCATAGCTTCAACATCCAACAGATCACTTAAAATACTTCGTAATAATGAAATCATTTTAAACAGAAAAATATAGCAATAATACATAGTTTATTAAATTATTTAAGCAATCAATGAACATAAACCATATACATCACATAAGAATTCAACACGGAAGACAAAAGCTTATATAGACACATATGTGGGAAAGCAAGGTAAATTCTTATTAATGGACAGAAAGGGGAGGTTAAACCAAAGGATTGATTTGACGTCACCATCTTCACAGCATCTTCACCCTCATCACAATGTACACCTCTCCGTAGCATGTTACACAAATCAACCCTCAATTGAAATTCCACCGTAATTTTTTCACTAATTTCTTCTTACCAAGCACTAGGATCCGTGCTCAATTTATAGAGGAGTCAGAAGGTAGTTTTTACAATCAATGACTTTCTGGTCAATAAGCAAGACATCTTTCCTAGCTCGTAGGTATCAAATGGACACATGTGATTTGAAGTTTGCTACATGATTCTTTTCTAGAAGTTCCCATGAAGTGGAGATTCCGGAACAATGAGAATTTCGCTTCCTAACTTGACCACGAACCCTTGAGTGTCACAGTTATTTAAAACACCTTGATCGGGGTTACCACATATGAAATAAACTTAATCCTGAGAGGCAAAGACAGTGAGTTAACAACGATATATTATAAACTTTCAAATCTTCAAACTCTTGTAGATGGAAGTCATAGATGATTTTTTCTTGTTCTTTATCTTAGGCACAGTAGTAATTGAAAATGATGGTGATTGAGGCAAATCTTATTCATTGATCTCTGGGATGAATGGCTTAACTGTAAATATTTAAATTATGCCCAAATCGTATACAACAATGATTTTGGCATCAAAGAGTTTTTTACTTTCAACTTATATGAGAAGTTAATCCTCTTAACTTCGCTTGAAAGCGATTTTCATTTTCTTTTTAATGGGAATGGCGTTGAATACATAGAACGCTTCTAAATTAGTACCTAAAAAACACCTTCAATCCTTTTCATCATTCAATATATCGTTTTACATCAAATCAAAGAAACTTGAAAGCTTAACTGCTTTTCATATGAAGCATTGATCAAGTTACAACTCTACCTTCTTCATCATCAACTTGTATCCTAGAGACTTAAACACATCATTTGATCTTCAAAGCTTCTTTACAAAGCAGGCTCGGTATAGATTGCCCCATCAAACACTTCAGAATTTTCTCGATTCATCAAGCATGTTTTGTTGATCTACTTGTGTATTTTCAAACTCTTCTTCAGATCATTATTTTTTTACTTGCTAGTCATCTTCAAAGACCTTCAATGGATAATGTTATCAGGTAGTTATTCAGTGCTTAACCTCAACCTCATATTTTTTCAGCTGGAATGTATGGGAATGATGAAAAGACTTGAAGAAATGTAATAGAATAACCCAGTTTTGATCCCTTGAAGTCTTAACAATGAATGAATGTTATTGAATTTCTCCAACATGCCATGAATAAATTCTTATGTATGCCCTAATTATCACATCCTTGATACACCTTTCAACTTGTTTTCCATTAACTAATTCAAATTCCATAAACAGAAATTCTTTTGAAAGCATCCATTTTTTTCAAAATTTCTGCTCAAAATCAAAGATCTGTTAATTAAACCATGTTATTTAAAAATCAAATTCAATTTGTAAGAAAATAACTTACTTTTCATCATCCTGACTGTGATCCAAATTCCCGCTTCCTATCCTCTTCCTGTTGATCCATCATGAAACAAACCACCATAAACCTTCTGCCCTTTCTCTCACCAATTTCACAATTGTTGATTTTCTGTCACCATAAAATTGTTGATTTTCTACCTTATTTTCATCCTCTACTTCATCAACAAACTCATTGAAAGAACAGTATACAATTTCAGCATTTATACAAATTGGAAATTTATGAGGTTTATCTTCACTACTCACCATGTAACCATATTCTTGTTTATCTATAAAGTTCTTTGTTTCACCAAAGAATATGGTGTTAGGTCCATTCCATTGTACTGATTTTTTATGCCCATGATCTATAATAAGACAAACTTGGTGTAATGTTCACTAACATACCTATGACCACCGTTTCATGTGGACCTAACAATACAACAACAACATATTTAATTAAACCAATGCATCAACTTTTTTGAATCAAAGGAAAAAAACTTCATATGGTTCATACTTAACCATCTCTTTCCGATGACGCTACTTTTGAGCTAAGATTGTGAGAGATAAGTTCTAAATTCGTCATGGCATTACAAGCAATGTCATGTCGTTAATGCTACAAGCAATATATGAGGTAACTTTCATTTTTTCTCATCTCTAATCTTTGGACCCATATGGTTGGATGATATTCTGAATACTTAGATATCAATAGCTTCTTGCTGTGAATTCAGACACAATCCCATTCTATTCATTCACCTTAATTTCTCCAAATAAATGGAATTCTTGATCTTAGAGATCCTATCTTCAAACTAAAAATGAAGATTTTTCAAGTCTTTATCAGAGGAGTATATGGTGTTTTTTCCTTTGTCCACAGCTCTTGGGGGCATCTTTTCTTTGTTGTCTTTTTTCAGCATCACACATTTTCTGTTTTGTTGTATTTTTCTGCATCTCAAAGATTGCATATTGATACCCTTTAAAAATAACCAGATGGTTCCTCACCCTTATTCACTTGCAGGTCCATCTATCATGTTCCTCCTTGTTAAAACATCCATGATATTTCATCATCCAAGCAATGAATTGAGTCTTCTTGTATTTTTTGTGTCGATCTTTCAACAATCATGCTCATTGCATGATACTTTACGCAGGGTCAAAGGATTTCATTTTCTCACTTTTGTCGTGTTTTGGAGGTCAATTGAGTATTTTAAATCGAGGTCATGTCAGGTAGAGGAGTAGAGTACTACTGTATGAAAGTCGATCCATTATTTTTTTTTCCACTATTTTCTATCACAGTCAAATCTTGTCACCTAGTAATATTTATCTTATCTTCTTAACTTAGCTCACCTATCTTGGAACTTTTTCGCTACTATCATATTAACTCCACTGCCACATCATTTTCATTTTATGTTAAGGGATTTCTCTGCAAAGATAGAAAATTCATACAATCAAAAGTCAGCATATTCCCAAATTGGTGCTCTCTAGGAGGTCATGAGAGTGGCAGACTGAGTCATACTTACAACTCCTTGAAAAGCTTCGAAGAAGCCATCAACATTCTTTCAAACTATTATACTTATGAGGCTTGTATGAGATTGGTTTTATTTCTCCCCTACCTTCAAGAAGCGATCTTCAAATCTGTCCTAACTATGCAGTTTCAGATAAGGGTTTTCTGAACCACTTAACTTTGTGCTTCCTACAAACAATCTTCATACGATATCTCACGAATAATTTTCCTCTACAAAGTCATTAAACTGGGTTCGATATGATTTTCAATTTAACTTTTTCAGCTTCTGTAAGTTTTTGATTCTAGCAGCATTATTTACAGAAGGAATTAAGATGAACCAAAGAGGAGTGACACTAGTAGTGTTATGTGAGGAGGCATATTTCTCGCTATGATGAATGGGACCGTGTATTTTTAGACAAGCGTAGTAAAGGAAGAGGAACTATTAGGGATGAGGTTGTTTGTCTTTGTTGTCCATGGATAATTAACTCAATGAAGAGGAAAACCAATTTTATTTCTTAACAAAATTTTCAGAACGGCTTTAAGCTCCTTCAACCTATCCAAAGACTTAACAAGAATTGGTGACTCACTTCAAAACCCTTATTTATCTTTTTTTTGTCACTAAGGTCGAGGTATCAATACCTTCTCATGTAAGTATAAGACAATTTTTAGTTAATTATTTTTCACTTTCAAACCCAAAAGACTTTGAATTTTGTCTTTCAGATTCTTAAAAATTCGTAGGAGAATGATTGAAGGAAGCGATACGTGATATCACAGTAAAGCTTGATTGCCTTTGGAGATGATGTTTGGATTTTCCACATAGGTGATCCGGGTTAGACGACTTTGTATCCTCTTCGAAGCCACCTTGAATACAAGTGAATTTTGAATGAGTCACCAAGGTAGATGAGTTTGAATGCCTTTCCAAGTTTTATTGTTCTCTGGGCACCTTAGCTTCAAAATTTTGTGAAAGTATAATATTTAGGTTTCGCAAGACACAAAAATGTTATCACAAAATTGCACCGATAGGCTACCAACTAATATCAAACTTCTACAAAAACTATTTCAACCAATATTGGGGATCGTGCTTAGTTTTTCCGTCCTGGAGAGGGCTCGTTAAGTTAATTATATTTGACAAAGATAGATTTAGATGGCTAACTCTACTTAGAAAACAACTTGCTTGTGATGTGTATAGTAGTTGAAATAGCACGCTCACAAAAATTGGGCTTATGTGGAGTCGTGTACCCAGTGATTTAGTAGTGTTCACTTAACATGGAAGTCGAGGTAGGAGAGTTTTGAAAAGTATACACACATGAAACAGAAATCACACTTGGCCAATTCATCTATAAAATGAATTCGCAGCATTACATGAATGAATTTTTTGAGTATTATATGTAGAAACCATCGTAGTTTTGTATGTATAAAAAAGATATAGATATATAGAATAAAATCAATTTAATCTTAGGTCAACAAGAAAGGTCTTCAGACATCAAAATAGTCACTCTACATAATGTGTCGCGCAGATACAAAAATATCCAACCTCGTATAAATTCAAATCGCGTTTTAACAGACTTGGTAATGATGACATTTATTTTTGTCTTTAAGCAGACTATTGAATTTATCTCATCGACACCTTGCATAACAATAAAACATCTATTTTAGCTGAGAAATTGATAATGATCTCATTTACTGTCCTTTTCCAACAGACTCAAATCGTTTATTATATTAACAACCTTATTCCCAATAGTACCATATCTTTGACAACTACCACATGCTTGAATAGTGGAGTGACCTATCACTACATGACATCTTTAATTAACTTTTCTAAATCGAACAAACCTTCGCTTTTTTAGGGAAACTAGTCTATTCTTCAACAAGGGGCTTGTTGATGAAAGTTGTTTCATCACGCGTCTTTACGCTTGATGATCAACAAGAAGATCCTTTGAACCTTCGTAGCGTGTCCACCTATCCATAATCGCACAAAAACCTGCCTACATAGGTTCAAAAACAAAGACGTTAAGAAAGTATGACAACAGAGACACAAAACGTTTTTTAATACCAACGCCGATTCTTTTCCTACATGATGTTCATTATGCCTTAATACATCATGGCATACCATTTTCACTTTTGTTCTAAAAATCTGGTTCGCAAATTCAAAGGAAAAGCTGAAGGTAGTTTCAGAAGAAGCCACAACCAAGCTCGTAACACCAGAAACTATTGAAAAGTTAGTGAAAATCTAATATTTCCAACCTCAAAAATGAAATTATAGGCAAAACCAGTTTCTAAATATGCCAATACCTTAAAAATCATAAAACAACTCGTTAACAGTTTTTATAGTGTTTTCCTCATCGGCGATGAGTGCCGATAGTTGGCCCTCAACCATCATTATTTCAAGGCCTTTTTTTCAACTTTCATGGATTAGTTCAAGCTATTCTCGGAGGTGTACGAAACCAATCCTTATTAAGACTTCATAGTCAGCGGTCTTCATAATGATCAGATTCATATCTTCTAGTTCACATTCGTATATTGGAAGCCACTCCTTATTTGTCCTTCTTTTTTCTCTCGCTTGTTGTTTTATCAGTTTTTCAACCTCGCTTGATAGTTTTTCAGTTTCGCTTTATATGATTCGAACCTTTTGAAAACACCAAACTAATAACCTTTGCTTCCACGTAACAGCTTTAGCTCAATATCATCGAATGGCGAATGGAGGAATGAGTACCGACTAAATTAGGAACATTTGAAGCCACGTCCACTCATAACACAATGGATGACTATGGCGTTTCAAATGGTATGATGACTTCAAATCACCATGTACTTTGATATTATCCTCGAATCAATGTATCTAACTTACCTTTTCCTAATGATATTTGACACTAAAAATGTGCCTAATTTGACAAGACAAGGAAGAAAGCACACTATAGCTTGTTTAGTAAATCTAGATGTTTTTTAATAATAAAGTAGCAATGTTTTTAGACAAAAAGTAAATTTTCGCTAGTATTTCGTTAACAAACTATAGAGCCAATAAACCACTCATTTTGGTTTTAAAACCTTGGGAATTGAAAATTGTTTAAAAATTATGAATGATGTGACATGAAGGTTTGAAAAGTGAGGTAACGTAATTTTATTAGTGCTTAAATAAGAAAACTTTGTACCTTTCGACCAAGTAATAAAAATGAATCACAACCCTACCTTGACATACGAACCTATATGACTTTTGTGAAATGATGTTTATTTTTTTAGCGATAATAAACCATAAATCGTTGCAGAATCGACAACCGCCCAACCGTTGCTAAAATTTCTTTAATTTTAATTTAATAATACATTTTTACCTACCGTTTGTGCACAATTGTTGTTCCTCAATTTTTCTTGTGTGGGTCCTTCACCTATCATTTCGTTATTGGGCCCCTAGACCCCAACTCTTCCGGGACGAAGCTTTACAAAACCACCATATCCGCATCTGCTTATTCATGTTGTAGAATACCAGAGTCATGGGATGTGATGTTCAACTGTGTTATACCTATCCTCAACTGAATCCGCCATCTTAGTTTAAGTTATAATATTGTGGTACACCTTGCAGTTACATAAAAATTTCGCCAACTCCACCTAGAACAAGTAGCGACCAAAGTTTTTCTACTGCACTTTTAAGGTTGCTTTTCTACAACAACCTTGTCCGTTTATTTAATAGATTCTTTATGCTAAAAGCTTCAAAGGTTTGTCAAGCAATTACACACCAAGCAGTTTCAATCCTACTTAATAGACAGCTTTTTGTTGCAACTTTTGTTAATGTATTTAAAACTGGCCACCAACAACCAATCCAACTATGCTCCTTGGTGGTCATGATACCTTCTAAGTTCAATGTGAAATTGGGAAGACCTTGCCACCAATTCATACTTATCAGGTGTTCATTTAACTCAATGACGACTTCAGCTGCTTAATGTTTTTCCAACAGACAATAAGGTGTTTTGCTGAGTAAATGGCATATTGAGTTTTATATTTCATTGCCTTAGTCATCGCTTGACTCATCAAATACCCATATGATATGGAATCGAATATAACGGACCACCTAAACATACCAATGCTATCACATTTCGATCATATTCATGATAAGGCTGCCATCGTGAGAATGGTTAAGACATTTGTTCTCGATCAGCTCTCAATAGTGGTGTTCATTAAGTCCTTTATTACCATCGATAACTCAAGATGTAATAAGGGTGTACTTCCCACCAAAGAGAAGGTCATTGTCATGTCCATATTTAGACTTGATTTATACTCACGCCATATGCTCTATGAGAAATTTCAACACCGCGATCTAATTTTATTGTTCCTCCATTCAAGGACGCTATGTCGTACAAGGTATGATCAGACAAAGCACATCATTCTATCGCAACGGATCCTATGCTTTCTCAATGTATGCTATGTCATTTTACAAGGGCAGCGTGACAAGCAACTCGTATAAGAAAAGGGGACCAAAGAAAAGAAAACTTTACCTCACAGGAAAGACTATCTGAAATTGAAACCTGAAAGACCATGGTTAATCAGACGAGGAACACTTTTTAGGTATTTTCTTCACCGCTTGAAATCTCAAAAATGTATATCAGTATACAAGCATTTACAAGACAAATCCCATTTTCCAAATCTGGACAATAAATTTATTAAGGGATTCATCAAAGTTCATGTTGATGTTTTCTATCACAACCATCGTATCCATGTTTTATGTCAACACCTAATAATATGGGTAGTTAGCTATCAGATCAACTTGTAACTAATAACTGCTCACTTTAATCAATACCACCAACTTTGTCTAAATTGAAAATAAAGCCACCAAAGTGAGTCATTCAAATCATTACTTAACTTTGCGCCGTAGCTAAAATTACAATATAGTTGAATATTTGGCTCAACTTGAATATGTCATTATTGAGGTGCTTCAAAATTTTCTCTTGTTAAAAAGCCTTTATTGTCGCATAATTGGTAATTTATCCGACCCATTTCAACTTAGTAGTATTTAATCATACAGTTACAGCTGCATCATCAGCAAGAATTGGTATCTTCATTCAAGCAAATGTTCTCAATCACCTTTTTGATCGCATTTATTATTGATGAGGGAAAAATCTACGTATTGGTGTCTCTAAACCGTTGGAAGTCACTTGTTTTACCACGCTTATTCATCCAAGCAATGAGACATTGAAAGCTTTGTCGAACATGCATATAAGCCTTGTGGCATTATTAATAACCTACATGTTGAACTAGGGGAAAACAGTGAATGTTGAAGTCGAGAAGTCAAGCGACGACCCTCGTATCACAAAATTCCCACCGGAAGCAAGGAGTTACTATTAAAGACCTGTGATCGTTTTGGTTATTACTTTATAATGATTAACAATATGAAGGTGTTATCACAACATCAATCATTCATTTTTCTTTGGTTTCAGCTTCCCAGTAATCTGGAATATTTTCGTTATTTCACACCCTAACCAACACTTCAAAATATTGTTGGTAGGACCTTCAGCGATTTCCACTTATGGGGAATCCCATTATCACCACCGCAACGTTGAAGAAATTGCAAGCATAAAGACTCACAGAAGATTCTTCCACCCACCGCTTAAGGAAGAGTATGGGTGATTATGAAGTTGTTGCTGCCAGATGAGTTTTCATCACCAACCTAATTGAGATGGCATAGCAACTGTCATTCATGAATAATAATCCGCAAATCATTGTCGCCGCAATGCTTTTCAATACTGTCATTGATTTTGGTACTACATTCATCTTTTCTTTCGTTGCATGAGAATATTTTGGAATCTATGATGGCAGACAGAACTATGAAGATCAATATCACGTTTCCTATATTCGTGATTACTAAGAATACAATCTGTGAACTATATTAGCCATCGATCAAAACATTTTTTCAAATTCTTTTCCTATTGCTACAATCGGATCCTAGTGAAATTTATCAAATATTGAGGAACCATTTCTATCAATATTTTGACCAAATCGTATGGTAGAAAACATTCATGTTAACGTGTTCTTGTTCTTCATCAGAACTTCAACATATCGCTTATTTTTTCGTAATTTGTGGATGTATTTTTCATAATATTATGAAATTTCGTATATATACTAGTATCGTTGAACACTATTATGTACCTTGATGTCAAACCCATGCGTCAACGCTCATTCCGTTTACCTAAAGAAGGTTGTTTCATTAAAGCATAAGTTGAAACTTTACAGTAATGGTTTACTAATTTTGTTTTGCTAATTTAGTGCTTCGCGTAACGTTTCGTTATGAAAATGGTGAACCATTGAATGGTGTCGTATTATTGGGATGTCAACCATGTCCGCAAGACAACTATCCCACCTTTATCGACCATATTATTGACTTATTGTCCTGGATGCTAAATATTTTCATTCATGGATGGATTTTCCGCTTACAATCAAATCAATATCAACTTAGAGACCAATATAAGACAACATTCATCTCATTCCTGGGCAATATTCGCTTATCGGAAACCCGCTATTTAAATAATGTTGAAATCCTTTCAGAGATAAATGGATTATGCTTTTCAATGACATCAATCACATTGTTCAACCCTATCTAGACGTATTTACCTGCAGTATCTGGCGAAACCGCATTTTTAATCACCTTGATGCATTTCGCAGCTATCTTTACGTTATCAATACTACAAATACGTTTCAATCCACATAAATGTGTGTTTTGTTTTGTTCGCTGCTTTTTCAGGATTAATGTCTAAAACAAGAAATTTGAATCTACCCATTAACAGTAGGCTCTATTTGTTTCACGATCAAATTTACTTAGTTACAACCTTCAATAGCAATAACTTCATGAGTGTCTACACCAATTGTCACCATGGAATGGATAGGATTTATTTGCTCTTTAGAAAGGGGATCTTCCATTAGACCAAGTAGTGCAAGCTTTTTGACGCTACGACATAATTTGTTCCAAGCACACGTATCCTTCAATTATGAGTGATTATTTCATATATCGTCATATCGATAACACCATTACTATGGTATTTTCATTCAAGTAGAAATGGACAGAAATATCTGATCTATTATTTGAGTCATAACTTGATATGAAGAAGTATTTTGTGACGAGAAAAGCTTGTTCACAGCTGCTCAACTTGTCCAAAGATTTTTGCCATTATATCTTGTTCCAAAAGACCATTGTCATTTCTCAAGTCAGCAACTCATGATTTACATCTTATCACGCTTAATGAAGGGGAATATTCAAAATGATTGTCATTTTGCAAGAATTGATTTGTAACTATCAAAATCCAAGTTGGAATAATGTCATCACTATTTAGCGTCTTCCGTGACCTTCTCTAATAGCATTATCATTATGTCGAAACCATCTATTCACAATGAGTCTCTCGTCAATGATCATCTAACCTTGGTGATTTTATCAGCTTATCCTGTACCTGCATTTCTTATCCTCGATACCTTCCGTTCCAACTAGCAAACGTATTCGATACTAATCCAAATATTATCCATCATCATGATAGATTTTATCGTTAATAAAGTATACCATTTTTAATGACAAGTTTCGACCATATGAGTGCTGAAAGGTTTTAAATGATTGCTATGTCGCTTTCAGTAATATCAGATACTAACGTACGAAGACAGCTTGTTGTTCATTTTTGTCATTATATCATAACCGCATCCTACATAGAAGTTGTCATGCATGTGCTAAATATTTACTGTAAAATTTTCAAACCACCAACATGGCCATCCTCCGTTGTTCTGGAACATTTTCAAATGGGGCATTGACTACAAGACTTGTAAACCTTCTTCAACTGGGCATATTGGCATATTACAGAGACTACTTACTATGGGCCTATGAGATGCTCATATTCAACAAACACGGACAAACAACTCCAATGTTTTTTTTAATCATGTCATTTCATGGTTTGGGGTCCCATAGGCTATAGTCACAAATCATGGTTCACATTTTCGCAACCATATGATGAATGAGGTCAGATTAACAATTTAGGAGTGTCACATGACAGTTCTACCTTCATTATCCACATAACCTAAACGGACAAGTTGAAGCATTTAACAAGATTATTAAATGAATGTTTAACGAATGATAGAGTTCATAAACTAAACTGAATTTAATCTTGTACTCGATTTTTGTGGGCGTACTAACCGGTGAGAAACCCAACCGTATTTACCCTTTCAATTGTTGTATGGTCCGAAGCTATCTTGCCAATCCAATGTGAAATATCATCATTAAACCCTAATCGACTTGTTACTTCAACACCTACCTGAATAATGTTGTCTTTTAACCCAATCCATCTTGATGAAACGCGCGTGAAGCCCAATTGGCCAACAAATCACATAAGACGTATAAAGGCAACACATGCTAATGTCCCAACCTCGTGTTTTCGCAGGGAAACTTGGTCCTTTCCTTATGATCAAGAAGCTGATGTAATAGGTATAGGTAATTTGTGTTAACACATGGCCCCCATATTTTCAAAGATTTTTGCCAAGGGTGCCTATGGAGTTGGTAGACACAATGGAATTTCTGTCGCGCAACCCTGAAATGGTTTACTTGAAATGTTACTATGTTTAACGATAGTAATTATATTATATTGTATATATATGTTGTTGATTTTCATTTACTACTTAATTGATTCTTTAGAGTTTTCTTTGAAGTTAGTAATTCACTTCATATTTCATCGCATGTCTCAATTTTTGGAAACTTTGTTGCATGTCGATAAAGTATTTATAATGCAACATATCTCTATAAGAAGCCATTTTCTTCCGAACAATGAGTTAGTGAGTTTTCTAATGGATTTGTATCACCAATCTACAAACAATATTGCCTATATAGCGTATCGATCAATTTTCTCCGATGCCATTCATTTGCATTAACCACATCATTATTTGGTTAGGACAAAACTTGTGGTACCGCAATTACTAGTGCTTATACTGAGAAACTAAATATCAGACTATTTGTTATTATGAACAGATTTTTAGAAAGACATTTTTGATTATCTAATATCACACATTTTTAAATTTAAATACCTTAATCGATTTCAGGGGTGAATTATGTTATAACAGATATTTATTACATGTATAAACACATTCACAATTGAATAGACTACGTAATAAAATACAGAAAACCGTAGGTTTTAACTCGAACAAAAATTATCTACACACGAATCTATAATAGAAAATAAAAAATAGCGGTAGCATAAAAACATAAAAATAATAAACACGGAGATTTTTCCTTGATCCCTGAAATCAAGACAACTAGTTTGATATTTCATTATATTCTTTAGTTATGTTACAAACACATATATATACATGCGAAGACATATAAACCCTAATCCATTAACCCCCGGATTAGGATTATAAATCATAGTTCTCGACCGGATCTACAATACTAAGTGTACGAAACTATCGTACTTCAAAACCATGTGCAAAACTACGTGTACAAAACCATGGACGCGGACCGCCTACCTTAACTTAAGGACCAAAATTTTTTTGTCGAAGAAGTGATTAGTCATGAAAGAACAGAACACATACCCAAGATTCTCCTACCCTTGTTGTTTTCTTTTTCCACAAAATAGGAGTAGCTAGTCATTGGCTCAATTTTTCAACACCATTGTTTTTCACATCAGAAGAGAACTTTCCGAGTTTCGTACTGTCATCGATTCGTAACATTGAATCAGTGTCCACCTTACCAAAGAACAATTTTTTAGTTTCAACTATATTCTAATAAAGTGATATTGAACATCAATGTGCTTTGTTCGAATGATATGAAGTGTTTAATAATAAAATTGCATTTCTTTAATATCACGCTATCTTTATAGCTTGTCACATCAAATCTTCCACGCACACCGTAACCAAATCGTTCTTGCTTTTGGTATGAGTATGTTACAGACTTTCTTCGTAGTCGAAATAGCCACTAGACCTTTTACCATTCAATCGATCATACCAAATAGGCTACAAACATACCCACTTGTAGACTACGCCTAGATTCTGTACCCTGGGTCATCAAAACCACGAAATTAAATATTATTTTAACTGTCTTTCCTTAATAGTTATTGCCATAATCACTAGTATTAATGTAAATAACTAAAACCTGTCACATTTCCAACGTTCCTTCCGTGGTTTGATATAACTCGCTAATACTCGATCGCATGTGCAATGTTTGTTCTATGTCAGCATTATTGCATACACTGCTACCCACTACACCTCAGCATATGGAACACGAGACATTCTTTCGTGTCTTGACCAGCGTATGTGCCTTTACACCCTGTTGTGAATAGGAACATTCAAAGGTTTACTATCCCTATATTGAACCGTAATATAGTCTCGTCACTTAGTTTAACCAGAGTTTTCCCCCGATTTCTTAATTTCCATGTTAAAATATAGGTTGTAAACAAGATCTCATGTCGACTCTGAGATCAGCTTGGTCTTCAAATCTTGGATAATTTCTGTCATTTCCAATCAACAACATATCATCCACATACAAGACCAAATAATAACATACCACCAACACTTAAAATAAACATACATCTCTTCTTTGCTCGATGAAGCTAAGTCTCGTATATAGTATCACCGCGATAATACATCTCAGACCGTTTTTAACCCATGCGTAGACTTCTTCACCGCATACCAGCTTCTTTCTACCTTTTCACCACAGTTTTCAAAGTTGCTTCATGTAGATTCTTCTTAGATCCCTTCGTGAAGAAATGATGTCTTCACATCCATTTGTTCTATCTCTAAAATAAAATGTTAAAGGATAAAAGTAATCTTAATAGAAGTAACTTTGTGACAGGAGAAAAATATCACTGTAAAATCAATTCCCAACACCTGGAATAACCTTTTCACCAAACTTAGCTTTTGTATTTTCTCTAATTTTCTTCTTCTACATTCATCTTCTTTCAAACACCTATTTGCTCTATGGCTTCTTCACCCTAACTCTGACCGGATCCCATGCCTGTTTTTGTGTGCACAGATGTTATTTCATCAAATTATGCCTTTGTGCTCATCTTCCGACCATCGCTCTCTCGTACGTTCGGGATCATCATCACATAGTTATGCAAATCAACATAAAGTGTATGGACTACAATTTTCTGCTTTTCTTCTCAATCCATCTTTCTAACAGTCGGAGTTTGTGGTTTTTCATTTTCAATTTTTTCCGTTGTAGAGTTCGATTCATTCCTTAGGCGAAACCTATCTTCAAAGTTCTTTGGTAGACTTCATGTTTAGCAACATCTTTTCACTTTCTTTGGAACACCACATTTCGTCGTACACAACCTTCGTTTTGTGTTCCAAGTTTAAATCTTTAAACCACTTTATACCCACAGATGTACCTTTTTCGTATTTATTATCCAATGCAATTTTTTCGCTTTGGAACATGTACATATGTATCATATCCAAATACCCTTAGATGTGAAAGAGAGGGTTTCCCTTTTACTAATCCATACCTTCATGTGGAGTCTTATCCTCCAACGATGAAGGTGATCTATTAACTTATAGCATGCGTGCCTCCACCGCTCGTTTCAGAATTTCGTCTCAACCTTGGTACCACTTGTTATTGCTTCTTGCTCTTTCATTATGTTCGTTCATTTCTTTCTACAACTCCATTTTGCCGAGGTGCAAGGGAGAAGTTTTCATTGGTACATACCACACTTTCTTATGTAAATCTTCAAATTTTCTGCAAAACTCTACTCATTATTCCATTCTCGCTTTATTCTTTCTATCTAGTTTTCCACCAGAGCTCAAATTTTAAATCGTTGAAAGCTTTAGATTTTTCTCGAAGAACATATCCATGTGTTCTTGAGAAGTCATCTATGAATGAAACATAGTAATAAGGTATTTTCCCATGATGGAACCCACATGTGTCCAAACACATCACCCAGGCATGTTTCAACATTCTTGTTCGTCTAGTACTGTATGAAACCTCACCTTATTATACTTCCTATATACACAATGTTCATAGAAACCTAAATCTAGAGAGCAATTATACATACCTTTCTACCATACCATTTCTGCGCATCCGACAGTTTTCTATTATGTCCAAGCCTTTGATGCCATAGCATGGTATTTTCTTTCCGTAGACAACAGGTTACTTCCACTTTTGTGAATCATATAACTATTACACCCATCAATAATAGTGCTACACTTTATGTTTACAGAAGGTGAGGTTCATTCGAACCTCCTGTATTAATACTAGTGCTCCTCGAAACTATCTTGGTGCATCGTTCTAAATAACGTTTTACACCCGCATCATCCATCTTGCTTAATAAAAATCAGATTGCCAATGGGAATATGGCACACTTGAAGTGTTCTCTAATCCTTCCACCTTTGTAGCTTTAGTTTGACCTTTTCACATGTCGACGATTCTCGCTTCCTATCATCCTTGGGAGACATCACTGCCACTGTTATTTCTCACATCAGCAGACCACCATGGGGAGTATGAAAGGATGCACCGAGCCAACTGAATCATGATTTTATGACTCACATGTATTTGAAGAAGAAGCTAACACATCCCCACCCTTCAACCGAGGTGGTTTTTGCCTCCGTAAAAGGAGCATCATCGATCCCTTTCTTTCAAGAGATTTAGATCCTGCACCTTTTGTAGTGCCCTTCCTTTCCGCATTTCCGCATACCACAAACTTTCCGTGAGATTTAGACTCTTTCAGATTTGGATCTGGCACCGAAACCTTATTCTTGTTTACTTGGGACCCTTCTCATACGTATATGGGGTATCTCCATTCTCGTCTTCATTTATCCGTCTCATTTCTCCGACAGTCAAAGGTCGAGACAATGTCATCAAAATTCAAGGCAGTTGTATTGTTAATATTAAAATAAATTTGATCAGTTCTATGAGTCTCAGTAGAGAAATACAAAATTGATGCACTTATCTTCATCTCGATATTTTTAATATCAATGATGACAACAATCTCAGCCACAATATCAAGGCCTTTCGACAAGCTTATCACTTAGTTCTATCCTTTCATCTCGTTATAATAAATTTTTTCTCACAGAACAAATTTATTCACTGTGAGACCCCAGATTAAAAGTCTCAAGTTTTTTCCACAAATTCTTCGTCGTAGTTTCTTATTATTATCCAACAATACTGAACCGAGACACACAACCGTATTGGTGTTTCTCTTAGTTTTTTGATCCAGCTTTTCCAGCTTTCATCTAACATTGTCATATTTAGTACTTAGATTCATCATGCGATACATTGACCTTTATCCACCAAGAACTTTCCATCTTGAGTTTTCCACAACTCAAAAATATACGCTAAATTTTCTCGATTCTATTCTTCGCCACTCTGCTATCTTATTTTATTAACAAGAATCACCCGAAGATCTCCCACCCATCAGCAGGTTCACCCTGTGCCCACAAAACCCTAAATAGCAAAGGCGCCCTTGAAGTTGAAATATTCTCTCGATACTGAATGTAGGTTTTAAATTTAATATAAATTATCTGTTGTTATTACGAATCTTATAATAAAATAAAACAACAGGTTTTACATAAAACATAAACAGACAAACACAGAGATTTTCCCCCTCGATCCCAAATCGACGACCAACTTGATATTTTCATTATATTCTTTAGTGTTACAACACATATATATATACATGCCAAGACATAAATTCCTAATCTATTAACCTCGATTAGTTCATAACCATAGTTCTCTTTTGATCGGATCTACAAAATAACAAGGGCAAACCATTGCATTTCAAACCACAAACCCATAATAAACTACAAGTGCAGTCACCTAACGAAATTACGACCAAAATTTTGTTTCTGTGGTGCTCACTTTAATTTTAATGGTGGGGCTAACGCTTTATGACCCTCCATTGTGTTTGGGTTTGCGCTTCACGTTATGATTAGTCATGGAAAGAATACAACACATACTCAACACTTAGATCATATGTTACAATTACAAGCTAGAACATGTTGTTCAACACCGGCGATAACAAGTTGCAATATGGAAATAAGAATATTATGGTGCTCAACGAAAGTGGTTTTACGTTTAAGGCTAAATGGCATGATTTGATATGCAAAGGTTCTGCTGCATCAACGAACGCGTAGCTTTGAGTTGATCATTTACGATGTGTCAATTTGTTGTATCTGCAGAAACTATCCAGCAAGATAGCACCGTGCCTCCAAGACACCTCATCAATGATTGAAGCCAATGAATGGTAAAGGTTTTGGGACAAGCTTTGTTCAAATCGTGAAAGTCAGTATACTTGATTGTGCCTTGTTTCTTGAGAATGGAACGTATCGACAATTTGCTTATTCAATGGGATAGATAAAATTACCTATTTACTTATCGTATTTTAGCTGATGTCACGCTCAGTATTGGTTTTCATCTTTTGATGGACAGAATTGGCACTGTTATACCCATATGGTGTTCTAAAAATGCATGATTAAGTCCAGCATCAACAGGGACCAAAAATATCGCGAAATTATTTAAACAACTTGGTGTAAGCTTCAATTCTTCCATGGTGCAATGGGGTTTGTTGTGATATTTTATTCAACCTCTCGCTTGTTAGAATGTCAATTTTAACAGAGATATTGGCCATATTTCTTTTCGAAAGCACTGCAGGATGATTAAACCAACTTGCCTGGTTAGAAGAAAGTTCAGTTTCTACAGAGCACAAGGGACCGCTATGGGAGGGTACACGCATTTGGTGCATATCATTCCATGTGTGCCTAGATGGGTCGTTATTTCCATAATGTCTTTCATCAAGTAGACACGATGTACAATATATGAGACCACCGAATGTAGTAGTTACCTGACCATCAACATGTGAAAAATGGCACATGTGCAACGTCACGAGTGGTCGAGAAAACCGGTCATATCACTGGAGGAGGATGCCAATGGGGAGTAGATAGATTCAAAGGCGCAGAATAAGCGAGAGGTGTTTGTCTTTGGTGCCCTCGGCAGACTTGCTCTTTACCTTAGACCAAGCCGCAGAATCGGGAAAAGGTTATGGGCGAGTGGTGACAAAGGCACTAGTGTAGTAGGGGAGGAACTGGGAGAGGGGATCCGTGAACCGGGGGTCAAAGCAAGTGTGGTTTGGGGTGGCGTTCGTTGACCGACAACACCAGGTATCATATGAAGGTAAAGAGCTGGTGAGAAGGAGGTTCGAGGCCGACGAGTACATCACAGGCAACCGTGTAACTGGGAAACTGGGGACAGAGAGGGTTGAGCGGCCACCTATCCTTCGTTGTGGTTAACAAGCAACCGCCTGGTGAAAGGATCGATGTTGTTGCTCGCTAATTAGGTAGGACCCAAGGGTGAACAGAAGGAATGGCTTTTCATCCTCTCAATTTTGCTTGGAGACCGACAGCTGTCGCATCTGCGTACGTATTGAATAATGTACACGCATTCACAAATGCGGTCACGAACAGCATTGCTTGCATGAATAGCTCCTCGTCTTCGTCGGTCGAAAGTGCCTTGTTGTTGGTTTTGTGGGGGAAGGAGCATTACTTTGATTAGGTCCACCGCCCGCAGGCAGCCTTTATTTTTCCTTTCCTATTCTTTTTTGGAGGGGAGGAGATTAGCGTTCGCTGTGGCACACCTTGCGAGGCAGAAGGCAGGAAGTGAGAAGGCAGGAGGAGGAGGTGCTAAGGCTATAGAGCCGAGCACTGTGTTTGCATATGGATACAGGAGGTTAAAGAATAGTGGAAAATAGGAGCACAAAGAGTGGTCAGATCCGGATACGTACATCGGGAGGTGTAGGCAGTGCTTAGGAGTTGGCTCTTCCCTAAGAGAAACCAGCTCATGGAGGTTGAGTATACAGATTAAAGAGAGTCTAATGATACCATCGGTGGCATGAGATGCCCCCACAGTATTGTCACCACTGTGTCCGGGAAGATCGTGTAGGATGATATAAACACAACTGCATCGAGGTATTAGGCTGCCTCTTTAACGCAATCAGAGAGTATTTTTATTTGGAGGAAAGTGTGATGACGTTTTTTACAATAGGAGATGAAGAGAGTCCTAAGGAACCAAATTTGCGTACACATTCCTCGATGAGTGGGCTTGACATAGGTTTTTCTTTTCTCACTGGTCTCCCCGAACACGCGTCAAAAGACGGTCGCAAATGATTAAGTGAAGAGGTTAAGAGCTTACACTAGTGACGTAACATAGGGGGAGCTAGAGATAAGACAGAAAAGCTATTGAGAACAGCTGTGCGTGTATGAGATGAAGGGTTTGATCACATACCACTTTCTAGAAGTCACCGTAAGCACTGTTGAACAACCGAAGACGCAACAGAGTTACCGTGTAATGGAATTAGACGAACACCACATGTGAAAGATCGAACATGATTTGAAGGATCTTTTTCTACAAGACCTTCAAACTTTAAGATGTCTGAGGGGGAGCTGTTGGCATAGTAGCCAACTAGCATCATGGTGTATAGGTCGTTTATCAACTAGTCAAAATCGTGGGGAAATGTAGGCCCGCCATGAAAGGGAGCAAGGGTGCGCACGTGTAGTGTCCATGGCGGTCCCACTAGTGGTATTTCCGGCGGGAGGGTCGTTACCACATCAGGCTAGGCCCTACACCATACAGTGAAGGCTGTGGGGAGAATCGGAAGTCAGACAAGAAGGAGAACGAAAGTGACCAAAAAGAAGACGGACAAGTGAGTCGGTAGAGGATTAACTCGAACCTATGTGAGGAGTAAGTCTTCACAGAAATTTGAGGATGAAGGCCAAGAAGTTCCTAGAAGGAACGCTTTTGTAGCACAATGGTGACAACAAACACAAAGACAACAAAGAAGAGACCGACAAGGGAAAGGAGGTGGCATGTTGGGTAATATGATGCAATGTGTTGTCCTCGATATAACTTCATTTGCGATGAAGCTGTCCTCGATGGAAACTAACTTTGATGAGTAACTTGGAGTTAGCAACTTGTCGATAATGATGTAAATCTGATGTATCTGGTTACATGTTTTAAGTAACAAAGAAAGAAATTTGGTGGAAAGCGCGTATAATGATGAATAAGACATACGCGGTTTGTAACAAAGTAGTGTATGTATGAAAGTACGTACTATGAAAGGCAGACAAGCCTATTTGCGCTTAAATTTATAAAACTGGGGGACACTACCATGGTAGCTGGCCCACCAGCTCACTATATTGAGTGTTGGGATTATTCTATTTGATTCCGTCTGTGAATAATACCATGGTTGAGTGGCTTTAACCATGGTATTACAAAGGCCAAATCTATAAGGAGAAGAAGATCATATGCAAGGGTGTATGTGGCAAGCAGCGATGATAAAATTTTCTAAGGAATATTCCAGGATGAACTGCTTTAATTGATAGATATGAATCTATGATGCACCTACGGATATACCTTGTTCAAGATTCCTAGATCTGATGATGATGAATCTAAAGTCGGATTCACCCATTTAAATCATGAAGAACTCAGCAAGTCTCAATAAAGAAAATGAACGAATCAAAGTTTTATGATCTCATTCTGGTTCGTACCTATTTCACAAACTATACCAGTTGTTTCAAGAAAAGCGATATAATGGTTTGTTTACCACAAGATAGTTAGGTTTTTGTGTTGTCATCAACAAGCATATGGTTGGTGTAGAAAGCACGACAACGAGTCAGTAGCGTGCTACATATGCTATTTAAATTAACAAACGTTCGTGGTTAACACCACTATTCATTCAAGTTTGGGTTATTTTATATTCTCGCCAAGGTGGTCTCACTATTCTAATTGAAGTATCGTTAAGTTTACAACAATGATAGCGCATAGAAGTCCTGTTTTTTAATGAATACCATCAAGCATATCTCACATGGAATGGGTAACAGCTTTGTTGATTGATCCTAATTAATAATACACCCTATGAAGAAAATGATGAAGAGGATCTTCATATCCTAAATGACCATGTATTTTCTAGATCCTGCTGAACAACAGATCCGTGATTTAGCTAATCTTTGTCAAGAAAAAGGGTGAGATATGAATATTTATCCATTCTCAAGAGTTTGCGTGTACCACAATGTTTGCGTATCCATATGCAAAAGTTTATGATAGAGAAAGCACGACATACGTTGCTGTTTCGTTGTGTGCTGTATAGAATATGAGTGGTTAGTCTGAATTATGTGTATGTACACGCAGGGTTTGTCTTGCGTAGCGCGATATACTAGGTGTTCGAAGAAGCAAAATGCTGTTGTGATATGAAATATAGGATTTGCTGAAGTAAGTGAATGAAGTGTCCGATCCGTTTGTTGTTTCATCGCTATCCGTCAATGATGTATTCATACAGACCTAGGTTGTTTGAATGTTGAACATACGATTATGACGATTGAAGACTGTTGTTAAGCTGAATGTTGACATTCAATGAATGAATTGATGAAGTTATAAGTTTTATTAGATATATGCTGAGCTTAAAAATGTGAGGTCCGTCCTAAAATCAATAGCAAGTGCTCCACAAAGTATGTTGCGAAAGTCAAGAACTAGTATTAAAATTGATGAAACGTGTCCGTAAAGTGGTGCCGAGGGACGAAGCCTGTTGAGGGGGTTGTTGCTCTCTTCAAAGGGTAGCTGCAAACGATGGTAGTAGTTTCTTCCGTGAGAGGCGAACGCAGAGTGGGTAGCAGTTTCTTCCGCAGGCCGGTAACGAGACGGTGGGTTGGAGTTCTTTCCGTAGTGGCCTTATAGGTCAAGAGAAGGTTGCAGCAGCCTTCTGGTGGTGGGTGCTCACGCGTTTGTGACAGTTCAGCGTCAGGATAAACTTGGTAAGAAGTTTTCTTTATAACAAATATTGAAGATAGAGACAAGATCAATAATTTTCCCAAATTGATTTTCCACCTTAACCGTGTTCATGTGTGTTGCTTATGTGTGATGGTTTATTCTCATATTACTACACATATTACTACTTACCAAACATCCTATGCAATGATTCATGAATATTTAAATGCATAATAAGATCTTCGGACACACGCAAGTTTGTTTGTGGATATCTCGCGTGTATATGCGTACTTGGGTTCATTAAAGTAGCGTATGGTTTTTAAAAGAAAGAAAAAGTAAAAAGTTTTCTAATCGCTTCCAACATCGTATTCACCTCTCTCTCTCGTATTTTTCCTAATGAAGATGATCAATCGATTACAAATGTTGAAACAAGTGCGCAGAGGCGAGACCAATTGATTTCAATGTTTTAGAGTCTGCTTAAGTATTAACGAAGCCCTTTTTCACTTAGGTGTGTGTGGTAAATTGTACTAATTTTTAAACCCGTAAATTTGTAGAGAAAAGAAAAAAAAATGTACGGAGAGCTTGTGAATAAACCGCAATGACAAGACATAGTTTCATGTGTAAAAATAATTAGCTAACAATGTAACAATCTAAACCTGAGGAGGACCAACAATTAGTCTATAGGTGAGAAAACTAATTTAAACACACTAAAAAGGTTAATAGATCTTGGGCTTTGGAGGGACAAAGACCTAAAAGACAAAATCTGTTGGAAAAGAAAGAAGAAAACAACAACAAATCAGAGAACAGAAGATGTGTGGTGAAAGGCTATTCCTGAAGAGTAGTTAAACAGTTCTCTTAATGGAAAACTCAAACAAACCTAAATGGGAAGATTTGATGGATAATAAGCCATCTAAAGGGATTCAAGATGAGGTATCGTATCTGAAAAATGAATAAGACTCGAAATTTTCGTACAACCCGCAACAACAAACACTCTTTCCACAAAAAGTAGGGCATCAAGCCTAGGGCTCAGGGTTTCTACCAGGTTGAGGAACACCAGGATCCAAAACCAAGGAGACAGTGTTGTTAGACAACCCCCATTAAGAGGCTCGTGCTTAAACCCGTAAAACTTTTAGAAAAATCCTTGCGAAACCAGCAAAGTTGGCCTGTCAGCAGCAGGTCGCACTTTTTTAAGCCGTAGCACTCGAGGTCCAAGTTGCAGGTTCAGGCAGAAAGGGTGACCCACTCGACACTTTTACGCGTGTTTCAAAAAAATTGTCGTTTCACTGCCAACACGATGTCCAGCACCGCGCAATGTCCGAAAATACGTGTGTTAATTTTATTGTTTTAGGTTTTTGGTGATTAAAACATCAAGAATAAGCAAAAATACAAGCTGAAGAGAAACTTAGGTTTGGAAGCAGCTGATATGCAAGGGACTTAAAAAACAACAATATTTAATAAACTCGTGTGAGCGCAACAGTTAGTATGAATCTTTATTTGGCAATGCAAATATTCTACTTAGCCATTTATAACTTATAGCCCTATCACATAAACAGACCTAATATTCTAACCAGCAATTAGATGATCAAGACAAATGCCACAGCAAGTCTAGATCTATGTACTAGAGGACATTAAATGAAGAGAAAATAAGATTTCATTCCATAGATCCACAAGGCACAAGAATATATCCAACGTAACATTCTTATTAATCAGACCGAGGAAACACAAGAGGGTGTTCCTCGTCTTCCCCAATGGACTAATTGTGAGTCCTCGACGCTTCAGATTTATAACTTCTCTCTTAATGGTAGAAACCCACAAATGGAAAATATTATTAAGATTATAGATCAATAGTCGACCAAGTGTTGAGATCCAGAGTGATCTTTAGCAACAAAAGGTGACAAATGAATGGGAAAACCTTTCATTTTACAACAAAATATTGAGTTATTCAGAGATTGAAAGTAATTAAAATATTATTAATCAAATTCAGATCCACCTTTTATGGAATATTTTATTATATTTGTTGAGGGGAAAATGAATTTGACTTGAGTCAACTTTATTTAGAATAATAAATAAACAGATTTATTTATCATTTCATGATGTGATTACAATAACAGCTAAACAAATGATTTATCTAATATTTCATGATACATGAGTAATAATCAAATAACAATGATTTATTTAATTATTTACAGACTATTACATTTAACAAAGAATATTATTTAGTCATATTTAAATTAATTATTCTTAAAAATAATAAGATAACACCCATTTATCTAATTAATTTCCTTGTTTTAAGTTAAATATAACCAGAACACAATTAAACTATTGTTTTCAATTCATCATTTCAGGAAAATCAAACAAATGTATATTTGTTTAATATTTCCTTTGTTAGGTTTTGCTAGACCATAAACAACTTAATAAAGGTGATTTGTTGTTATTTTCATAGGAAAGCAATTTTTCTTGGAGTAAAATTGGTCTTACATGGCATTTAGTCCATCTAACGATAATAGGTTAGCTTTGACCAAAAATGGTAACATCAATATTTTCTTTCAGTCATCAGAAATTACGAATGACAGAAGAACCTACTTTAACCAAGCGCTTCTCCTTCTCATTCTGCTACTTTGTTGTCGCTCAATCCAACCCGTATCGCCAGATTGATTCCTGTGTTATAAACAGTGAACAACAAAACAAATTGCAATACATACTTACTTACTATAGACCGACTAAATCAATTAGATGTAAAACATATATATTTATCAAGAATCCATTGGGCTGAGAAATATGAATACAAACATATGTATAGTGAGAAAATGGACAACAATACGACATAAAGAGTATGGGAGACATAACCAATGATCGATTTCATGCCACTGCCTTCAGCTTCATCTCAAATTTCATCACATCCAACACTGGCACACCAGTGAACATATTATTATTTACTCTTTAAATGAGAATCCATCATTTCTCTGTATTTCACAATTTTTCCTCCCTAGCACTAGGATTTGTGCTCAATTTATAGGAAACCTGACAGTTTCTTAATGAATGAACTTCAATAATAGGCAAGACATGTTTCAAGTTCAAATGTGTTAGATGGACACTTGACCAAGTTTACACATATGGACTTTTTCTAGAAGGCAATCGTCATGTGGAGATTCGAGGAACAATGATACCTTCTCTTTCCTAGTGACCAACGACTTTCAACGTGTCGTGAAGTGCATTGTGGCACCCTTGAATGGGGACAGTGATAAGGTAGCATAGTTAGTCCCTTAAGAGGCATTGGTGAGTTCACAGTGATAACATTTACTTCAAACCTTGGAAATCTCACAATGGAAGTCATGAATGAATCGTTTTTCTTCAGGTCATATAGCAATCGAATGTAAGGATGATAGACCCTTATTTCATTGGTTCCGGGGATGATGTTCTTAGTTTGACTTTGTGTCATGGGGGATACGTTCAAATTGGACTTACAACAATTAATGTAATTATTTCAACGTCAAATGTTAATCATGCATTGTCGACAAGTACACTGATATCATCAATTTTGCACTAATTATGTTCAAATACATGCGTGAAATTAGGATTATAGTGATGATGAGAGACCTATCACAATCTTTGTTGCAAATTTTACCATAATGTAAAATCGAGAGAAGGTTAAATTAAGAGAAAATCGTAGAGGAACAATACCAAGAATGGGTGAATTTTCAACCACCTTCAACCCCACTACGTACGTATTCACCAATTAGTGAATGACCACAAAAATAGTAGTTTTTCATAAGATGGCATGAGTGCAATCAAACAGAACAGCATGGACATTATTTATGATGTGCGATCGCCATGACAACGTTGTCATATCATATTCTAACGATGATCACTAGGGATGATGTCTAAGCACGCGACCACCTTTTTAGAAAGCTTCAAATTTTTCTTTTCCACCTCACCCCTTCTTTGGACTTACGATCAATCAAAGTTCACTCATTTGGGGAAAACGATGTTATTGTACAACTTGAAAGAAAATTTTGGTACGCCTAATGCATGTTTCCTTTGGAAATTTTGGAGGTACTGACTATCAAGTCTCCTTATATTTTGAGAACATAATCACACAATGAACATTACAAATGGTTTAATTTTATGAACGTTAATAATTATATCAACATTAATGTACATTTAATATTTTTCCATGACCAACTACATGTTATTCAAAGATAAGTGTCTTTTTCCAGTGATAATGTCTTTCCTTGTGAGGCTACAAAGAGCAAAGAAATTGTTGAAAATGTTGGGAGGTTGAGCACATACAGCTCATCATGCATGTCCAAATGATTATGGTATTCTATATAGAGGAGAATATGTAGACAAAGAGATATGTCCTGGAAATGTGGCATGATACATGATAAATAAAAGAAGGGGGTAAACTGCGGTGGTCCTCCTTTAAGACATGGAGGCACATGTTCATAATCTCATGATTCGTAAAGGGATATTTCATCACAGAATTAGCTATGTTAGAAGGGATGTATGCTTCACAGAAGTGAGTTTTGGAGTTATGCGATCCTACCGCATTCAATAGCCAGAAGTATATAGAGGATACATGGCCTAGTGTTTCAAGATGAAGTTGAAACTACTTAATCAATATATCTATGGATTATCAACTTATATTCCCTCCGTAACACCAACTATTATGTTTATTTCCGTAGTAGTTATCACAACAAATATCTCTATGGTTGTCCGTGAATAATGGAAAATATTATGTTGGCTCTTTGCGTGTCCTCGGGTAGAAGACAAGCAGAATATGGATGTCTACTGCTAAACTACCCAGAGATGAATTAACAATTATGATGGGATAACATATACACCGTATCGAAGACCTATCGCAAAGAAGAGTGAGTTATATTGTATAAGATAAAAGCATACTTAAGCATGTGATTATCCAGGATTGGGGAGTTTAGCTTTGGTAAATTACATGTTTATTGGGATTTAGTTTTTATACAACAATATTATTACATATTAGTTATTTAATTCATTGTAATTACATCTTCATGATATTCTTTAACTATGCCACAGTATATTGTATATAATAATTTTTTAGGTCTTCTAACAAAAGTGTATTCGGACAAAATGTTAGGACCTTTCTTCTGGAATATAGATGATCCAATGACCTATGAAAGCTACAGAGCACCATCCTTAGTAGCTCTCCTATAAGAACACCATACATTAAAAGCATCTATTTCTAATGTAAACTAGTAGGAGAACTCAAAGGCTCAATAACGACAATTAACCTAATGACTTAGAGAATATGTGAGAGAGAAGAAGAGTCTACAGAACAAGCTCATTCAAATGGGGAGCCTATGTTCGATGATCCATAATTCTTTGACACCTATGTTTTGACAATTTTATGTTGGAGAAATTTCCCATTGGGATGAAAAGGAAATTCACCATAACCCATATTGGGAGCATTTTTTAAGATTACCTACTTATTAGATCCCATGTACATATTTAAAAATGTTTCATATTCTTTATGGAGGCACATATCATCGTAAAAAAGGACACATTTGTTGTTAAGAAATATATTATTACTAAAAACTAAAAAAGAAACATTAAGCCAAGACCATTAGAAAGTATATGATCGTATCTGGTAACGTCCTCTAATTGGTATTCCAAAGAAGGTGATGTCCATGGATTTTAAAAAACATGATCTTTTGGCAAATGAAGTTATAATGGGTGTGAGTGGTGTCATCTTTCATCGGTTCTCACTATATCGCTTCACTGTACGACCACCGGTTGAAATTGCATGACCATTTGAATCTTCTAAGAGACGATAATGCCAATAAGATGATTTTATCATTTGTTATATTAATAAATTTTATCCATGCATGGATCATAAAACATAGCTAATTTTGTATATTATTGCATGTGTTTAATATGCGATGTAAATTTGAACGTTAGTTTTGTTGTGCTAATTTCATTTTCAGACATAAAACTTATTTTCAGATCGATCTTATGCTTGATGTTAAGGTTCTTGTTGCTTATGTGTCAAAACAAGAATTTAATTGAGTTTTTATATGAATTTGAAAGCATCAAGCATGAATATAAATAATGAATAACAAGAACATAAACGTTATTAAAGAAACTGCTATGACAATAGATCCATTAAAAACAATAGCTTCGATAAAAGAGTTCACCCTCCTATGCTACATCTCTCGTCCAACTTTCATAGCTGGGGCTCTATATTGAGCTCAATTGTGCTCAAATTTCTATTTAAATGCATCAAATTCTCTTGAACCTATTCCAATGAGTTAAAATGCTCTAAATATATCAGAAATGACTATTTATTTACTCAATTTGGTTATCAAATGCTCTAGTGCTGGCCTTCTCCTGTGGCCTTGCCTTCAAAATTATTCAAGGCAACAAAACTCTTCGTAGATGAGAGTCTTTTGCCTCTTCAAGTAAACTCATTCAATTTGTTCATATCATGCCACTAGTCAAGAATGGTTTTTTCGAGCTCAATTTGGTTTAAAATTGACCTGCTATATAAAAACAAACTTTTCTCAATTTTCTTCCAAATCGGGAGAGAACTCAGTTTAACTTCGCAATTTTTTTGGAGTTCTCACGTATTTGGAAAACTCCTAACTTCCGCTGTCAATTTAAATGTGTAATTAATTAAATGATAAGTTGCTGTGATTAATGGTACCAACTCTTACCATTTTCACACGTTTTGTCTCAAATGTTTCCAAGACAAGCATACATGGAGGAGGTCATTTTCAGTTTTGCTTAACGTGGGAGAAACCACACGTTCAAACACAAAAATGTAGCATAGCTTGCACGAAATGGGCCCATGGTTCAATGGTGGAGACGCACGTTTTAGGGGAGGTCGGTGGAGTTTCAGCCGACTGTTCTGCCTTCATAACAGACTCGTACCGCTCATCTAAAAACTTTAATATCAGCGCTTTCAAACTTGCTTTTAACAGACGCATATTAGTAATACGGTTGTGGAATATGTTTATATTGCATTCATATATTTGAACCATATTACATTCACCACCATGATGTTTCCACCTTAACCTTTACATATTCCACCTACATTAAATACATGCTTCCGAATTATGTTAACAACTATATACCCATATATGTCGGACCTACCATTTAATAATCATATACTTGTAATATGTTAGCAACTCTTAATAATATACCACCAACGATATATGCATGCGCAAAATTTAATATGTGATTTTAAAGAAATTTATATATTAATTAATATTTGAATATTAATTATTATTAATATATATAATATTATAACATAGTATATGAAATTAAATCATATAATGTATTATAATATATATATATAATATAAAATTAATTCTTAATCTTATTAATAATAATAAAAGGATTTCAACATATAAACTATAAACTCAAATTTAGAATGTTAGAGGTCATTCGGACAAATTTCTCTTATCAATAAACCAAATCGGGCGTAATCTAGTGACACTTGTCATAGTCCTACTGGACTAAAATCAATGAAGATTCTCTAATGATGACTCTGACACCATGTCATCACCAGACTGTTCTGTACAAATTTTAAATAAAAATTTACCTGTTCTAAATTTATTTATCAACAAAACCATAAATCTCTTCATCCGATCCTTCCGCTAATGAAATCCAGTTATGTTGATTCTTTAAATGCTTCGCTATTTTCGTTTTATTTCATTCAATTATGAATACTTTTCATTTTGAGATAAAATACGATTTCATTCCTCTTATTTGTAGTTTCTTTGCCCTCAAAATCTTCTATTATCGATTGCGAGAGGTAACGTTTTCACCTTCAGCTTCATCTATTGAAATTTTCCGCCATCATTTGGAGTTTTTCACGTTGCACTTTGATTTGTGATTCTTCTTCGTCGCTATTGGACACCATCATGTCGTATATTTAATTTGTAGAACAACAACTATTCTTATAGAAACCATCTTCACCTACCTTTAACATCATGAAACTAAAATTTCACCATGTGCACACCACCATGTAGACTTTAGAATGACCGCTTTTGTACTTGTTGCTTTACCTTGACCAAGATTTTTGTTGTTTCTGTACCTTTAAAACCATAAACCATATTTGTGATTGTACGTATTCGCTGATTTACGTTGACCTTTACCACATCGACATCTTGTTTAAACCTTCACTCAACACCATGTTGTTTGTTGTAAATGCTTTTCATCTTGTTCTAATTTTATTTCAAAGGTAAATTGTTAACATCTCAACAAATCATTACAAGAATAAGCATATTTAAAATTTTATTCAACATATCTTTGTTTTATCATCAACAATGTCAAGTTCACCATTCACTATCTTTCATTTCACTTGCATGTACAAGAGACAAACTTGTCTTCTTCATGCGCTATAATTATGTACTCAATAACATCCTTAAACAAGTGATACTTGTTCTCATGACAATGAAATATTTCTTTCGATCATATATACACCTCCCAACAAAATCCTCGACATCTCATGCACCACACTGTTTTCTTCCACCCCATCAAGAAAGTTTGAGTTGATGTATATCCAAGTACTTTCCTTTGCAACTCCGCAAGTTTCAATTCTTGCATATCCAACCCAAAGGAAATGACTTTCTAATAGTTTCATGTTGCCTAGTTTTCAATCCAAATCGAAATCAAGTTAGCTTGTAACCCACTATAAAAATGTATCAATCTTGGTATACAGAGACAACTCTTAGTATGGAAATGTTCTATTCTTGTATTCAATCATGAATATCATTTGAAAATTTGAAGAACTAGTGCTTGCAACATGTTTACATTTCAAACCCATGGTTGTAATATTTGTGTCATTCCCAAATCTGACCCTAAGTCATGTTCAACATAGCAACAATTTTTCCATTCTCTTTGATTTCAATCTATTTGGTTTAACTGTGATGCTTAGTTCCAACAATGGTCTTCATGATGGAAAATATTTGAACAATTTTTTTCATATATGAGTTTTTTCTTCTTTACGTAGCTATTTCTTTTTCCTCTTCCATAAAACTTTCATTTTCCTTTTCTCTACTTTTCACCTTTCATCTATGTTTGTTTCCTTGCCTCTAATCGTGTGGCTCGCTAACAAATCATCTAAATTGCTTGGGTTAAACATAAGAATATATGTTTCAAATAGGAACAAACTCAATGTATTTTAAGAGGCATCTTGGGGAATTAAAATTTATTCCATAACAACAAAGCTCTCTTTATAAACTCCCGGGTATATTCCTAACTATTTTAATTTTCTAGCCGTGCTTAAAATTTTCCCCCAACTCCAAGAGTTTTCACATATGGGCTAATGTATAAACTTTCCTTTTAATGGAAGAAATGGTACCCAACCCAAGAAATGGATATCTTACCATGGATTCACATTTTCTTTACTTCCTTGCTTTCCCACCAAACTAGTGTTGTTCTTCTGCTTAATGAAGCAACTCAGATTTTATGTTTCTATAAAGGTTCTCAATTTTTTGAACACAATTTTCAATTGACATATCCAATTGCTGTGTTTCAGATTTACCTTGCTATTGTACATGGCAGTTCAAAATTTATGTCCAATTTGATTAATGGAGTTTTTTCCTATTTTTGAGTGAGTGTGAGTGGTTTGTAGAAGTGGTATGATGATGTTGATGGAGATGATGAGGATGATCCGCAGGGTGGATATGGAGGCATTTTTCCTCTGCTTTTCCTTTAACCTTCTTCATCCTTCTTACCATCTCAAGTTCCTTCTCCATATGGAGTGCTTAGAACCTTCCTTCCTTCCATCCTTGTAGTATACTGAAACATAATTCTGTTCATCCTCTTTATTTTGAAGTCCCTTCTTGACATATTCCTCTTCTAAATTTCCTTGAGTCTTTCTTATGAATGCTTGTACCTCTTCAATCAACTCAATTTTCTGAGACAAAAACTTGAGTGTTATTCAAGTGCAGCTATGAGTGGAATTTGGTGAGGATGGTGCCTTTTCATTTCTCCTTCTTTCCGGTCTCAATATCAAGACTTGTAACCAAATCATTTTCTCCTTTCACCTTCTCGTACCTTTAACCTTACATCAAATAATTTGCAACCATTAAACTTGCACAAATCTTGAAGAAATACTGCTAGAATAAATTTTGTAACCTTTTGATTCGATACCAAATTGATCTAAATTTGCATGTTGTTTTTTTTTTGTGCTAACATCATTTTTAGATATAAAACTTATTTACCGATCTTATGCTTGATGTAGAGGTTCCATTGTTTCTGCGTGTTGATATTCAACAAGATGGACGAAGCTTAGTGAAAAGAGTCATTATCATACCGCAGTAATATTTTTGCCAGAAGTTCATTGTATGACAATTTGCCTAGAAGTTGGCAGTGACGTTGTTTGTAGTAGATGGTTGATTTAAGTTGGGAAAATAGATGAAATTTCATTTTTGGGAATATTGGGCTAAGTCTATTTATAGATTGCTGATCTAAAGACAGATGCATGTCGATTATTATTATTTCCACAGCTAACTTATTACATCAAACAACAACTTATTCTCTTGAGCGCTTTTGTTTCGTTGCACAAATGGTGGCACACAGGATTTCACATGGTTCATAAATTCCCAAGGGTTTATCGAGCCACGTACGAGGAATCAGTTAGAACTCGAAAGCAAGAGTTATGACACAGCTTGAAGAAGTAGTTATGTGGAGTTGTATTCATTGAATCAGCTTAGACTCAATGGAGCTAGTTGCATTTCCACTTAGTTCAATCGTACTGACACTATAGAGAGTGATGGATCACATCCACAAATAATAACTAATAATCAAACGAACAATACAATAGCAACTATACAAAAGGCATGGAAGTTTGAAGGAGACCAATGGAGAGATAGGTGAAAGGGAAAGATAGACTATCTGCCAGACTATACAGGTATTGATTGCACACACACATTGATTTTTCCAAATGAGGATTGCTAGCGGGGAGTGTTGTGCTAGCAGATAAAGACTGGCCATATTGACTTGGCAATATTGTTTCCTCGATTATGTATGACAAATCGCATCGTATTGAGAGTTTACAAGCTTTGTATGAGGATTGTCACATGATTCTGCTGGGTTGACAATATATAAAGGTTTTCGATTCGTGCTTTCGCTAAAACAACTTAATATGTGCCATTATTTTTTATTTATGCTTTTACATGTAAAAGAACACTTTTCCATAGCATTTAACAACAAGTGGAATGATTCAAAGATCTTTGCATAAAGTCAGCTAGTGACTGTGGACTCAGGACATATGCATGTTAGGTGTATACATAATTTTCACATGGTACCATAGCATTGCTGATTGAATATTGCAATTGTAAAGTGAGTTTGTGCTAGTGGACAATCTAAATTTCATATGCAGATTCTTGTGTATATATACATTGAAATGCTTTCAATGAAGGCGAGCTGAGTATGCTCTGATGGGAGCTTTTCGAACGATAGTTTTAATGATAGATGGAGGGCAAGACTGGAGGATAATGGACCAGCGAGTTCACCGGTTAGGTCGTTCCTAAGCCGACACTAGAGATGCTGCATTACTTCGATTTGATGAAAAACAAGACAAAACAAAGACAGAAGTGATTTTGAAGGTGTGAAGGACCATATTGTGTCTAGCTCTTCGCTGCAAGCTACTCATTTCCACTTGGAAGGCCAAGAATTATTCCAAAGGTATGACCGAGAGAAGTTGCCAAAATATGCTCAAAAATAAAAGTAGCGTTTAAGCAATATTCCAAAATACCCTACTAAGTTTCGTTCAATTTGCAATACGAACCCAAGGTAAGGCTATTGATGAAGAAGACTTATGAGCTTGCTCTTTTTTGCTTCCAAATAGTTGGCAGGCCACAAAGACCGCCACGTAGGAGAAATCGTCAGATGGGAGTTTACTTTATTTGATTTTGTGCGGTGAGGAATAAGGCGAACAGGATGATGGACCGTTGAAGAAACGAAGATGAAGAGAATTTCACTTGGTCGCCAAAGCAGGTGGAAGAAGAAATATCCTTCAAAATTTGATGCCAAAGGCAAGAAGTATGATCGTTCAAAGTGAAGGTTGACGATTACCAACATGGACATTTTACCACTAACTGGCCCACAGAAGAATAGTAAAGAAGGGTGTCGATTCGCACTGGGAGGCCCAGCTTCAATTTGAACTTGATTTTCTCTCGATCGCATGCTAGTTTCGTCATGTGAACGTATTTTGATAGGCATCTTTCCATATGATGTAGCATAAAGAGTTGTTTAGTGACTCTGGAGGAGAAGCGATCAGATGCATATAGAGATGGGCGACGATAGTAGTATAGTTTGGAATGGGAATTGGGACCATTGTTTTGAGAGGAGTCCAGAATCCATTCTTGTTAACTTCATCTATGTTCTGTGTCCTAAGAAGAACTTGTCTCGCCCAGCGTCGTAATATCAGTGTTGGTGATGTTGTTTTTCTGGTATGTTTTCCTTCGGTTATAAAACAATGGTCAAACCAAGAAGATAGAATAACCATAACTTAAGCAAGTCGGGAGGAAGATGGTCGCATCAGAGTGGTGGGGAACAGAAGTGGTGAGTCTTACGAGTGCGTAATTATGGCATAGGAGATTGGGCCATTTTCACCATGGCGCCATGAAGATTTTGTAGCAATTTTCACTGACTTTTCCAAGGTACTTTGCGTAGTCAAATCAGCAAGGGATGTATTTGCAGTAATTTTGTGAAGAAACCGCAAGGAGAAGGAGAATCGTGCTTCGTGATCCTCGTATAACTTACAAACGTGTGGACCCTTTCTTGCTGCTTCAACAAAACACAGTATTATGTTATATTTTTTGATGACTATTCTTTGGGAGATGCTGGATATTCTTCATGCAGAAGAGGAAATGTTCGAAATCTTTGTGAGTTCAAGGCATTGGTGGAGAAGGAGTTGGGGAAGTGGGCAAAGCTCTAATGGGAGGATAATATGGTGAATACATCTGGGGCTAATTCAAAGACTTCGTAGTAAAGAAGGAATTCAAAGAGTAATCCTGATGGGGCTCTCATAACCTGAAGAATGAGTCATGGAGAGAAAGAAAAATGATCATGGTGCCGAACGTTTGTTGCATGACCAGGGCCTACCGATGCACTTATGGAAGGAAGCATGCAACACCGAAGTGGTTTATAAAACCGTTGTCCCCATAGAGTACTTGGTATGAGCACACCTGAAGAAGATTTTATTACCAAGAAGCTTGATATTTTCATTGGAATATTTTTGTCTCAATTGTTTACATTCATGTGATAAAGGACGCCAAGAAGAAGTCAGAGCCAACCCAGTGTTGGGATATTTTTTGGGTACATAAACACCGTATAATTATCTTATGGCTTTTCCGTACGCTCAAGGATCATGGCGACGGGATATAAAATTAATGAGGTGAAAGCCATGAAGCAGCCGTTGAGAGAGAGAGGCGTTGTTACACTTGTATGCAGAAGAGGAACTTCTTGTCTCTAAAGATACCTAGATGTGATCAACCATGAGGAGATTCATGGAGGAGGAGTTCACTCATGTAGAACCAAAATCGACATGTACAAAGCATACTACGTGTCGAGAGACCAGCTTGATGCAAGACAGAATGTAGGAGTCCCCGCACCACAATACAGACAGACAACACGGACCGTATTTATCGGATACATGGTTCTTATGAGCAAGGTACGGAGGTGAGCTATCTTTCTTTCAAAGAAGCAGCAGGAGCTCGTATGGGTAGACGCGCTACAGGAGAGTATGACCTCACTGTCAAAAATGTTGCTTGGAGATATTGCTCCCAAGCGTTTGCAGAAAATAAATGTAGGATCAAGATGATTCATAAGGTAGCCAAGTCACAGATGGCATATTTAGAAGCAGGAAGATTTTTTGCTCCGGGGCTTACAGACTGAGGGGGGATTGACCAGTGAAGAAACCTTGCATCTGCTGTATTGGTATTTTTCCATACAAACCATCCGTTTCTTTAGCACAATGTGGCTGGCATATTCATTAGATGGATGAAGACCTATGCTTCCCTAACGGGACTGCTTGAGAAGAGGTATATTGAGCAGCCTGGTTGGGATTTGAGATTTTCAGCAAGTGAGTCGCATGCAAGTGCTCAAAAGAGCACCATAATGGGGTCACACCCCGTGCTTGGTACACTCGGGACGAAGAGCCATCGTGGACTTGCCTACCTGTTAGTGAGGCAAGAGTGAACCATACCGTATTGTGGTGAGGGTAAGCTTTTCATCAGTTGTACTTTACATGATGATTTACTGTCAGGTGATGAGCAGCCGACACTCATAAAGGTAGATTCTGAAAAGGAGTTTGAGATGAAGGATTTAGTTTTCCTTCATTAGCTTCTTGGACAGGGAAATATGGCAGTGGGAAGGTGAATTGTTTAGGTTCCAAGGCAAGTATGCCTTCTTCGAGATACTGGAGAAGTTTCACATGCAAGGCTACAAGCCCATTTGCTACTTTTCCGTAATTGGAAGAAAGAGGATGCTACATCGCGCAGGTAGGATGCCATTGTTTATCGTATTATTTGTGTTCTACCATGTATTTAGTCAATACAAGACCTAGACATATACATGTGAACCATCTTTCAGAAGATGGTTAAGTTTTAGCCTGCCACTTTTGGAAGGTAGGTAAGCATGTCCCGAGATATCTGTGGGCACATCCGAGTATGGTTTATGGCATAGATAGATGTACGAGGTGAAGTTGCATGGCTTCAAGGATGCAGACAAGGTGAATCCCAATGTACAGAAGAGTACACTGGGAGGGATTTTTAGTATCATATTTACAATGCCTTGGTACAAGAGGAAACAAAGATTCATGGTACCTGCCTGGGCCGATGAATATATGGTAGCAAGTCAAGTCAGTATGTGGTACATTCGTATGAGGAAGATTCTGGGTTAAGTGAATGGTCGACATTTAGATCCCACAAAGGATACATATTGTGATAATTTAGGCCATTAAACTCTGCTAATCTCGTGTTTCATGATAGATCTAAACATATTGATATCCTAGATTACACGTACTGTGTGAAAGCCAAGAATTATGTTGTCAGTACATTCTCACGTAGGATCAGATGTGTATATTCCGACCAAGGTACTCACTGTAGCAAATTAGAATACCATAGAGTCAGATCGTGGGCGAAGGATAACCTTATCTTTTTTGAGAGTGAGTGCTGAGATTCAATAAGGATGATGAGCTTAGTGGGAAAAGAGTCACCTTCACTTCAAGGGCTCAGTGCTATTTTCGCGCAAGTCTATTTTTAGAATGCGTTCATTTTTGCATTGCTGTATGATCATATTTCGTGTTGTAGGATGCTATTTGTGGATGGTTGATTGTTGGAAAAATAGATGAAATTTATTAGAATATTGGGTACAAAGTTCATTTACAGATCGCCGATCTAAAAATAGATGCATGTTGATTATTATTAGCTCTTAACAATCGTACACCAAACATCAACTTATTCTCTTGGAGCACTTTTGTTTGCCATGATGTGGCACATCAATGGACTGTGAGGGAATTATGCACCTATGTTTATTGTTAATGTATGGAGGACCCGTTTATAACTCGAGTGGTAGAGTTATGACACAATGGAAGAAGTAGCAGGAGTTGTATTCACTAACCTGCCGATTTCAATGAGCTAGCTGTATTCAGTCTAATCGATTGATACACTAGTGAGAGTGGGAGTGAATTAATTCACAAATAATAACTCATTAATCAATCGAACAACACAAATAGCGAACATAAACAGCATGGCAATCAACAAATCGAAGTTTGGGGAAAATAGGTTCAAGAGTTCCAAAATGCAAATGGTGTAACTTAAAATGGTAAAAATGAATGGTAAAACTCTTTTTAATTAGTCATTTTATTATTTTCAAATCATATTTATTGTTAGGACTATGGTTTTATTAATTCTTTATCATGTGTGCCATGTATTTTTAACCATTTGATGTTCTTCTCCATAGGTTTACAAATTACAAGAGTAGATTAGTCATACATATTTATTTAAACAATGATTTATCTGCTGTACATATTATTTTGCTTTAGGCTTGATAAAAATGAAAAAGGACTTCCATGACTTTTAAATATTTTTCGAGCTTCGATAACAACAAAAAGGAATCGTCGTAGTCTTATTTAGCTCTTTTCGTACTCCAACAATATGAAAAGATTTCTCATATCCTTTTCGAGTTCGTAGTGTTAAAACAATTGATATCTACTCAAGATAAGTTTAACCTTTTTTCCGTACTCAATATAGATTATTTACGAAAGGAAAACCTTAGTCGAACATGGCTAGAGTGTTTTCCGTTGCGATATAATTTTATACTTTTTTTTTTGGTTAAGTGAGGACAAATTTTACTTTTGTACGTCGTATGTGGGAGTTTTCTTTTTTCCTATTTTTTTCAAACTCTAAATATGAAAAAGGATCAACAAGCGACCGCTATTAGTTTTGCGAAACACAAACATGGCGATATTGTCGATCACAAGAATTGGAGTTTCATTCATCACTAGAATCGTTAAATTATTAAATAGCGATATATTATTCACCCGAAGTTTTGAGTTACAGACCGAAGAATATGTCATCTCAAGCTTAGCTAAAAATCGAAAAGGTACCACGACAAATGACCGGTGTTTTGGGAAAACTGCAATTTTACCGTAGCAAAGTCGTCTTCGAACATATACTTTCACTCATCATCTTGATTAGTTTAAGTTAAAACGCTCAGCTTCATTTATAATTTTAATTATCATACCTTCACTTCGGCTTTGGGTCAATGTCGCCAACTCATCTTGTCGCTTTATGTTCAAGAGAAATCATCTAAATACTCATTCATTCTGCAATAATGCCATGCAAAACCTTCATTCTCATGACACCATCCCCGAACATTGCTATCAAGTCACATTTTGTTCTAAATGGGTAACTCCTTTCATGGCAGCGGATTCTGCTTTTGACATCAAGTCATCATCCTGCACCATTTAGAAACATCATCTTCCAATACCACGAGGTTTGTTATAAAGCAATGTTAAGATCCCCTGCTCGTACCTTTTGACCGAATATTTTGTTTGGTTGTCAACATCAAATCATCTATTCGCGCCTTACAAATGTATTGCGGTAATTCTTTATGCCATTAACATCAATGGTACTTTCGCTTTGTTAATTTCTTCACATAATCGCTAGTAATGAACGACAGCACCACCATGTTCGATCACAAATCATATATTGGCATGGCTAGACTTAAAATTAAGAACGATTTGTTGAAATGAAAGAATACCTCGGGATCCTGCTTCATCCATTCGTGCTTTGATTGTGATTTTATAGCCCATCATTTGTATAGTGAACTTACATACAGATCGTCATTCTAACATGGCCTATATCTATAGGCATAATCATTTGGCAACATCTAACGCAGGTATGACTTTGCCACTATGTACATGTTAGTAGACAGTTTGTGTGCTTCTATATGAATGCTCTCCCGTAAACGCGTGATCAAGAGGATGATATCATGTGATGCATTGCATTGTAATATTTATAGGTCGCCACTCCACTTTACTCACTATCACGCTTTAGCATCTCATTCAAAAATATTGTTATTATTTTGACTCTACAGTTTAGGCGTTCACATAAAGTCAATTTGGCATCATCCCATTTGACTGGTCAAATTAGACATCATCCGACTAATGAAATAGGTCTATCATCCCCACTATTTCAGTTACATGCTCCTCCTAAGACAAACAAATCGTTTCATGATCATTGCAATATTTCGTTGTTTGAAGTATATGTTATATCACTTGCGAGCTCACCAACGCTATTTCATGAAAAATGTTTCATATGCATTTACCTCCATTCAAGTGGGCAGTATTAAATGCACTTCTAAATATTCATAAAGTGTTGGTCAATGAGCTAAATTTTCATTGTTCCGTAACTTCACGGTTGCTTTAGAAGAATCCATATGTGTCAAACTTCAACCATGTGTCCATTCAACACCGAGCTTGGGAAAATGTCTGCTCGTTATTAGAAAGTCATTGATTGAGAACTACCATCTCTGCTCCCATAAACTTAGCAAACCTAGTGCTAAAAAAGGAAGAAATTTGCAAAGAAATGTTGTTGATTTCAATTGAGAGTGATATGATATTCTTATGGTGAGATGTTGATTGTGATGAGGATGGGGATTGTCGAGTCATGAAATCAACGATCATTGGTTGTAACCTTCTACTTATTAATAAAGATTGATGCTCATTTTCCAACATATGTATCTATTTATGCTTACTTTCATGCAATGATTCTTAATTGATATTTATGTTTCATGTTTAATCGACGACCAATAAGATGGAATAGGCACCATATATTGCATGTTTTTGCTATTTAGTATTTATACTCATGTAAACTAGTCCTGGACGATCTAAGTGATTGGTAGCTACAAAAAGCGATAGAAGCGAGCAATAAAGCATTTACAAGTATGTTTCTATCTTTACGTCTATTTATTTCAGAGCAGTAAAAGTGTTGCAAAGTTCTTTAATCACACCTAACCATATAGCACCAATATTTAGGTTCTTATTTATCCATAGACTCTATAATTTTTGGTGTTGGTGGTTTTCAAAAACATTTTTGGATGAAATAATTTTATTAATTACCTAAAATGGGAGCGTATCCACAAAAGAAAAAAATGTTGTTTTACATCGAAGAAATCAACGTATGAACGTATAAAAATATGCATGGTTTCTAAAGATATCAAGAAGAATTTCACAATTATATTCATATTCCAAGAAGAATTTTGATTGGCTAAAGTTATGACTGTGAAAAGTATTAGACCTATATATTATTGCAAATATCAGTGTTATATATTATCAAAAACTGCACGGTCACATGATAAACATAGATATCATTTTTATATTGTTTGTATGACATGTAAATATGTTTTCAAATATATGCGTAAAAAAATCGTACAAAATATTGCACACAAAGATTGTACATGTTTATTTACACTTATCTATTTTGTGTTATTCAAATGGTATCATTGTGTTTTTATAATTAGTTATATTGACATATTATATTTTGTTTTATATGTTATTGTAGGTACTTCAATTATGTTGGGGGAATCAAGGCTATATATGAGATATTATGAATTTAGTTCTCTATTTTCCATGAACATGAAGCATATGATATGGGAACATAAAAAATACTTCATGATGCTACAAGATTGTATCAAAGGACTGACCTAGTAAAGGAGACATGTCACTTTTATAAATGAGGAAGAAGTGAAGATGAATCCAAAGTTGAATATGAATAATGTGTTGCCACATTTTAGGATCATATTAGAACTGATGTTAGAAAGAGGAGAGCCATAAAAAAAAATAAGAATGCCCAAGAATGTTCTTGAGAATACACGGTGAGATTGTTTCTGTTTTAAGAAAATCATAAGCGTAGGGAGAAGAAACAAAAAAAATTATTGTAAAAAATCATGACATGTTAGCCTAGTGAAAACTCCAAAGCAACAGCAGGAATCATTATGTCAAGCTGATTTACATGGCGTTAAGAAACAAAAAATCCATTTAACATAATTTATGAAGACAAATTTAATTGAGTGTGGTTTACCAAACATAGTTCTTCCTAATTCTTTCTTTCCATTCCCCATTTCCTTTATCCGTACAATTCCCCTACTTTATTCCTTTCAACCATTTATACAATTAATAACTGTGTTATTTTCTATGACATTAAACTTCCAAAGAAGGATTAGCAAACCCCTTTAATCAATGGTTTACCCCTGTAGATCAGATCATGTGATTTCATTTATGCACCATAAAATACACAAGAAAAGTCATAAGTTTATCTATTCAATGTTTACTATTGATATGTTGTTAATTGATGAAGTTATGACATAGGTTATGGGGAGACCAAACACTATTTCATATTCCTGAAGACGACAATGCGTCTTAATTTGAGAGGAAAAAACAAGTCATGTACTAAAAGATATCAATCAGAGAGATGTAGTATCCTGTTGCAGAGAAGTCCTTTTTTTATCTTCAAAGTGTCTATCAATCTTAAAAATACGTGTTCTCATCATAGTAGTATCCATTTTCCTATGAAGTTTCTAGAACTGCCTAAAATCGGATTTTACAAGAGTCAAAATATTTATGGTCTATGTACACTGTGCCCCATCACCAAAAAATCTTCCATATCCTCATATTCATTTTCCCCGAGCAGAACCCAACATATTGTCAATATCCTTTTAGCCATTAGGTATTTGCTTAGACGCGATATGAGACGATATAGGTTTCGGTTCATTTTTTCTATCTAAATCCAAGCCTCACAATTATGTTTAATTTTCAGCCAATTTCAGTTAATTCCATCCATGATACCCTTAATTTTTCACATGTAGAAGCATGAGCACACTTTAGTTTTGTTTTCATAGTGTGTTTGTCTATTTTAAAGCTAACATATTTTCATTTACAACAGGGGCAGCACGTATACTCATCTTCAATCAATGTCTTTTGGACAACCATGCTAACATGACATGATTATACTTATGAGATTTGAGTTTTGTACATCCAACAATAAGTACTCATTAGCATGCTGGAACCATGATTAATTATGTGTACCAGAAAATTAAAAGCATTTATTAAAATTAGAATCGGGAGATTGCACAATTTTAAATGAATCGAGACTTAATTTATAGGTGTGATTTCTGCCCTTACAAATCGCTAAAGTTTTCCCTACAAGGATATTTGTCATGGAGCATGAATGCAGATGATCAATATAGATGATACTTAACGCTAAGAAGAATTTAATTTAGATCAAGTCTCAAATTGGTCCTTTTATTTACAATAACAGCATGAGAGTGTTGAAATTTATATGAAATTTAATCACAACTTTCACTAATTTTATGACCTTCGGGAATTATTTTTAAGAAAAGGGTGGAGAATAACCAACGCTATGAAGACACACCACAAAGCCCGAGATTGGTCAGCTTTAGGAACCAAACAGAGGAATCCAACACACTAAAGGACGTTGAAGAACAAAATATGTCTACCAAGTATTCAAACCCCTAATCTGAAGGAAGAAAATACTATAGAAGACAGGAAATAGTCAGAGAAAGAGACAACAAGAAAGAGGCTTAGAGAGATACCATTAGTTTACAGGAGGTCATACTCATAGTATAATTAAAAATGAAGGATATAAAGAGAGCTATAACCATGGAACATCAAAGAAGTAAAAACATATTAAATATTGGTCATACTCATGATTCTTCCTAGTCACCTTCAACGTGTGGCCAAGCTAATATTTCATATATTCAACCACAATCCCATTTTCAACAACAGACATGCAAACCCCTACATTCATCGCTACTATAAAAGTATGAAAACATATATGACACATTTAGAAATAAAAAGAAGAATGAGATTCTAAAAACCGTACACTCTACAACCGCTTTGGAAGCAATATCATCAGCTTCAATGCGTCGTGTTATAATCTGACTTAGAGAAAGGAAAGGTGACGTGATTGAAGCACATATCTTCACCCTAATCACCGCAGACGGTTAACACTATTTTTAATTCTGATGTCGCGGACATCCATCCAACAGACGAGATGTGGAGATGTACAATAGACTCGAGATGACGGACATTGAAAAGACCAGAGTTTATTCAATCAGACATTATTGGACACGACCTCACCAAATGGAGAATATTTTTCTCAAATATACAAGAACTGAACTTCTGGAGGACTTATATAATATTAAATATTCCACCCAATGTAGCGAAGATATATATTTTAAGAATGTTGATATACACTAAAAAACAAATTTCAATTGAAACAATCGAAGACCTTTTAATAAAGGATATTGAGTGAGAATGAAGCATTAAAGTTGAAATGATGAAGACAATTGCATATTCAAAGAATCAAGTATGGAGACAAGAGATGAAAATTTGGCAACATATATGTAAATGTTATTGTTCATAGTTGTTACTATTGTAACCATATCCCTAAACTACACCAAACACTATAGCAATATCCTAGAAAGAAGTTAAACCAAAGCACATATACTGCTTTTTTATCCATACAAACAACAAATAAAACTGGAAGAAAAGACTGTCAATTCCATGATCGAAAAAAAGGTCAAAAAATGCTCATGAAATTGAGATAATAAAGAGAGCTCAAAACAACACGAGAAAATTAATAAAAGTAGAGAGTGAGGCTTCCATTGGTCGCACTATTGGCCAAGAAAGGTGTTATATTATTGGACAAGCACCGTTGATTCCTATGAATGAATTGTTTTATTCAAATAATACTTGAAATGAGAGAGATATGATTGACCAGTGAATGATGCCACAGACACAAGAGACATACACAAGTTAAAACAACAAACAATATTATCAAATTCTTGGATCAAGACATGTTTAAATTCAACATTAGGTGGAGAACAGAACAACAAACTATCCTTGAAGTCAAGAAGGCACTTTCAACAAAAGGGTTTGGTCACACAAATTAGAAGAAAAGTGACATTGCCAAAATTGCGTCAAGAAAGTCTTCAACAAGATCGAACCACTCCATCAAAGAGGATTTATATTCTTCTCGTGATAAACGATACACAAGTATGGTGTGATGGTGTTAGTCAAGGATATTGACAAAGACACATACTAAGTTTACCGGAATAAAAGGATCAATGATCGAAGAGCTCTCAGAGGCTATGGATAATGATTTATACATACAAAAGATGAAATGAAGCTCATTTTTGCACATGTCAAATTTCATGAAGTTCACAGAGACAAGTGATATTGAAAGAATTAAAGATCAAGATCTTAATGAAACAATGGGAGAAATTGTGTGATTACCAATATGGTGACATTCAATGAATCACTACAACCAACTCAACAAACCCAATTAATTTTAGATCAAAGGTATCACTTAAAGATATCAACATCGCATTATCTAAAATTCTTCCAAGACAACAACAAGACAAAAGAATACAATAACAACCTTTCCTGGAGATTAGGTCATATGTCACAAATGCTTATTCTATCGTTTCTACTTTATGGTCACAATTCGACACCGTCATTAAAGGCATTCCTGTAGACACGACAATCACTAGGAGTTAGTTAGGATAACGATTTCTTTTCGCAGATCGTGGCTGACCAGATTGTAAACCTTTTCATTGGATCAGCTTGTAATTTTGGTCGACAAATGGCAACAAGATCGTTTTTGCAAGATTTCGGAACCTTTATATTTATCCTGGTGACGTTCTTCATTACCACATTTAATGTTTCTTCATTGTTATTTTTCTATGTATCATTTGATTCTAATTGTAGAACGCAATAATGATCATAGAGCCCTTAATTGCCATTATAATAATATAAGTGTTTTTCTAATTTCGTTAAAAAATACTAATTGCTTTTTGACCACTATTGGAATTATCTTTTCACCATAGTTCATTATGTTTTTAAAGATCCTTGTAAGTGTAGTTAGCTAAGTCACAGCAAATGTTTCAGAAATTTTATAAACAACTCAACAAGCTATGTAATCACAGCCCAATGAAATAACAATAAACAAATATCCTAATCCAACCAAACTAATAATCAAAATAACATTCACAATCGCTTAACTAGGCCTAATGTCAAAATCATTAAAACATAGAACGCATAACATATGGTGACCATATCGACATAAAATGAAAATTGACTTTCATTCAATTCATAAAACACCAAGTAAGAATTGTATGATAGGAAGTATTTTCTAAGATTGGTTTCTTTTAGCTTTTGAAAACAATTAGTTTGAAGCTATGCTTGATTCAAATTTTGCTCCTAAAAATGATTCTACTAGATCCTATTCTGATTCAACCTCCTCCTATAGTGTGACAATCCCTAGGAAGATTTCAAGAAAACCCCAGAAATGAAAGTCACAAGAAAGGTGATTTCCACAGAGCACCCTCCTCTCGAAAACTTTATCACTTTACAAGACATTTAATTTGATTGACATTTTTGTAACAAGGTTTATTTAGGGCTAAACATAATAACTGACCCATCAAATAGTATTTAATCCATATTTTACAACAAATTAAGTGGGCAAGAGTAAGAAGATTAATGCTAAATTCAATCCGATATTCACTTTTCCAAGATTTTGGGATACTTTTGAAGATTTGGTACGTAGTTAATTCAACTTTTGATGATGTTACTCTTCAACAGAACTAAATCGTACTGACTATAGTTTCTTTCTATTACCTTCGATACTTTCCCATCTTGGAAAGTCACTAGTCTCATCATTTCCACAATCCACACCACTTCTTTATCCTTCCTTGTAAGAGCACTCAAACCTCCACACATACATATTCTTCCTATCATCCATCCTACTTCATCCATTTTCACTCTTCTCTCCACCTCCACCAATCATAAGTGCCTATATATGCCTCATTGAAAGGGCATTTTTCCAACTATGTGCCAGGATTACCACTTGCAATTACATTATATAGTGGAATTATCTTAAATCGCCTAAACACATGTTGACAAAATGAATGATTGTTTCTAACTTTTTAAGAGGTAGATGAAGAAAGTGTTATTAAGGATGTTTTCTTAGAGTCTTAGTGGTAGTTAGAAATGTCCAAATATTTTGACGTTTACAGTCGATCAAAGTGCTCCACAACTATTTTTGTGTTTAACACATACAAGTGCCATTGAAGAAATGGATTACATGGTAGTTCAAAACTTTTCCCACATGAATTCTTCCCATCCACAAGACCAGATCGACAATTGAAGGGACCTAATCCGATAGTAAAATCTAACCAAGGAGGTCGTTTTACATAGAAATTAGGATTCCTGATTTTCTCCGTAGCAACCATGAGTCCTAAGAGTCCCGTTTGATTATAATCAAGACAATAATCACAATGCATCTTTATTCATAATTAGTTACAATTTTTATAAAGGTTTTGTAGAACTGAGAAGGCTTTAAGTCTTTGTAGACAAGTTCAGAAATACAGAATAGCATTTTGTTTTACAAATGTATTTCTTAATAAAGGAGATCAAATAATGGATGATGTTTTGATCACACTTAACGAGTTAGCGAATTCATCAAATTTTGGTAGTTAGGAGTTCTATCAGCTTGCTGAGGTTTTTATGCTTTTCTAGTTATATTTGCTTCAATTTCTATTTAGTATTTCTTTTTGCTTGCTTAAGTTTATTGCTTATAACCACAATTAAGTCGGTTCAGCTTGGCGTAAAACCATTTGTCTATTTTACCAAATCTTACACCTAATGGTTAATGACTTATAGTAAATATCAGTCACTTATATTTTCTATCATTACCATAGTCACACCTCTATATTCAAATCATAAAAGTTTATCATTTTCAAAAATTCATACCTAAATGGTTAATGACCAAGGTGCATAGTGATTTTCATTATTTCATTCTTTTTGTCATTTGGTTTACCAAAATTAAGAACAATGATTTTTTAAGAGCCACACCAAGCGACATGATTCGTGATTGGATGAGACTTGATAAGTTGGTTATTCACTAATTAGTTGTAGTTAGAAGATCTCATCCCATTGCAACCAACAATCTTCAAAAGCCATGATAGAAATTGATTCAATATGATTTCCATGGTCGGCTAAACGATTAGATTCAATGCAATGTTTATTATCAATCTTACCTGGTTTTTGCTTTCATATCTAATTGATATAGATCCATGGATTAGGTTTATTTATTGAAGTATTTCTTTTTTTGTTTAGAACTTAGGTTTTAAATTGTTTAATAAACATTGTTTTTTTCATAGTAGCTAATCTTGAAGCTATAAATACCTTCTTCTTCCTTTTAATTATATTTACTTTCACTTTTTGTTTGTGATAGCAATGGCATAAAACCACAAAGCCCTCAAAATAATATGAAAACATCAAAACAACGGCGAAGAGAAAGGACACTTAGGCACATATAGTGCACCATATCTCATCAAAGTTACATGTCGTTGATAATTAATGAAGCAATTTAGACACTAAATTGATTAAACACAAATTTTAAGAAGAAACTGGCTACATTTTCATCTTTCATTCATTTTTACTTTTCAAACTGTTTCATAGGCTTGCGTAAAATGGCCATCTTCACCTTTTTATCTCCCTCATGGATATTTTCTAGAAAGATCCTAGATATCTCTGCGCTCACCATGCATTACTTTGATAAATTATGTTTCACAGACCACTTCAAGAGTCCATTTGCTTTTGTATTAGTTATGAAATTTTTTCGCTTTTTCTTCAACAAGATCTTGAGAATATCCTTCTTCCACAAGAAATTAAAATTTCATTTCCTAGAGACATTATGTATGCCCTCATTATTATTTTCCAAGATGTTACACCATTTTTTGGTCATTCAATTCATTGTTATTAGACACTCGTTAATAATTACAAGACCAATTTTTATTCAAGTAAAATTGCACTACTATGAAAATAATTAGTAAACTACCTTTATTAAGTTGTTTATGGTTCAAACAAGAAACCCTAAGGAAAACATTAAATAAATTCGTTATTTGTTTAATTTCAAGGAATAATTAGTTAAATAAATAGTTTAATTAATATTCTGTTATATTTAACTGCGCTACAAAATTAATTAGATAACCATTATTTATCTGTTTTTTTCTAAGAATAATTACTAAACATTACTTAAACAATATTCCTTGTTAAATATGACGGAATTCTTAAAATAATCAAACAACTGCTGTTTATTTGATTATTACTCAACCATATCTAAAATGATAAATAACTACTTATTATTTATTATTACTCATCCATTATCCTTAAAATGATAACAACTTATTTATTTTCTTTATTATTTACAAATAAAGGGATTTGACCCAAGTCAAATTCTTTTTTCCCTCCAACAAATATAGGCTGTGGTCTTGCTGTGTGTTGGATGTTGATTTGGTTAATAATATTTTGATTATACACCAATATTCAGACTAATCAATATTTTGTTATAAATAGAAGGGTTTTCTCATTCATTTGTCACCTTTTAGCTTGGAAGATCACTCTCCTGATCTCAATCTTTGGTCCTGCTATCATTTATCCACCATCATAGGCTATTTTTCCATTTTTTTCTGGGTTTTCTACACCATCAAGAGAGGAATTTCAGATCTAAAGTGCTTACATCATAAGAACCCATCCCATTAAAGAGAACATGGAACACCTCTGTGTTTTTCCTCCTGTGTGCCATTAATACAAATTCATTTATATTCTTATTCTATTTTATTGATGCATGTGAGTAAACTTGTATTTTTCTACATCACAATGTCTTTCTAAAGCATAGACCTAGATTTTCATAAAGTACTATCTTGACTAACTAACGTAGATCTCAAGATAATAGTAGTCATTGGCCTACAGTGGCTATTTTTTATGCGCAATGTATGGCTCTTTGTACACTTGGAACAGATTCACTAACAACTGCGTACTCCACACGAAGCTATTTATTATGACCGTCGTCATTTTTTCCGATTCCCATATCCAATGTTTTGCACCCTAGGACTTTTTCCGCCCTTTGTTTTTTCTTTTCTTGATGTTTTTTAAATTTGTTAAAACCCTAAACGATAAAAATTTAACTTCACAAGAGCCACCATTGTAGAAGAACATCACCACAAATGTAGACACATAAACGTTATGAAACTCACGTTTAAGAAAGCTAGTGTAGTTTTACTTTTTGCCTGTACCGCAACTGACCTTGGCGCACTTACACCAAAAGGCGATCACTTGTAAATAGGTCGTAATTGCGACCGACTTTCACAGGATTTTTTCTCGAAAGCTTAGGCTTGTTCTAGCTTTGTTCAGTGTTGTCTCGACCTTCTGCCTCCACCTCCTATTTTTGACCTATACCTTGTTTTTTCAAACAAGTGGGAACCTAGCCTTGTATTTAGCACTTCACCTTGGTGAAGAGTTTTTGTTGGTTATGTTGTTTAAATTTCAAAGTCTTAAGTCATTTTTTCGTATCCGATACTCACCCAAAATCGCTTCAAATAAGCTTTTATCCATCCAAATCACTCTCATCTAGCTTTGTTTTGCCTTTTCTCTAGGTTCACTTCTTACGGTTTCCATTCGAGAGATGGCCTTTTCGCCACCATTTTACAAAGAATTTTTCCTTCGATTTGTTGCCGTTTTTGCATCATCAGCATATTTTTAGATCCTCGTCCATCTTGACTCGATCATTATTTTTTTTTTTTTTAGTGTGTTTTACTAGTTTTTTTACCCACTCAGACCAGTTGTTTAGAGGCTCCACCTCCTGTTTAGATTATTGCATTATTAGTTGTTTATTTTGCTATGTGCCTATATACTATCATTTGCAGCAAGTTTATTAATAAATTACACAACACACTTTTATTTTTTTCACAAACATCTAGGCTTAAAAATTAAATTTACACACTTTTATACACACACCTTGGTTGGGTGGCTTGTTACCATCACAGAAAAGACTTTGAAACATTGAAATTGCTGATCATGCACCTTTCTGCCTTTGTTTTATGGTGTTGTAACCGCTGATTCTACACCGCTTGTTGGTCTCTTTTTTCTTTGTGTCATGTTTGTGTCATCACTATTGCACCACCAAGGCATTTATCCTGGGAGACTTCTGGCTTTCATCCTTAGTTTTCGGTAAGAAGACTTACCTTCCGCACAGATTCGAGTTAGTCTTCCACCGAGTCCCACGATCGACTCTTCTTCGTCGGTTCTCCTTCTCATTCCCGCCCGGTCGACACTCTTCACCATGTCAGGCAGACCCCAGGTTAAGGCAACCTTGCTCCTCGCTGCACACTAGTGGGACCACTATGATGCTACCCTATCACAATGTTGTTCCTTCATATGTTTCACCCTCCCCCGACTTGGACCGGTTGATAAATGACCCTATACACCACATTAGTTGGCTTGCTTGCCAACAAAGCCCTTCCCCACCCCAAAGTTTGAAGGCCTTGCTGGAGAAGATCCTTCAAATCATGTTCGTATCTTTTTCCACATGTGGTGTTCATCTAACTTATTATTAAGACTTATCTATATCTGTTCTATCGAACGCTATAGGCGAAGTCATGGTATGTTGATCGTCATTTTCCTCATACCACCTTTGTGACTTGGGTTCGTGATTTTTTATTCATTTTATTTCTTCATTATGACACTGCATTTAACTAAATGCTTTCCATAACCATCTATGACATGCCGACCATCATGTCCAAGAATGTGTAGACAGCGCTATGTTGAATCCCCTGCCTTCTAAGACCGTGTCTACATATCAGCCTTATCTTCGTCTCATTTAAAGATGTCGTACCGCATTTTTCCGTGAACCGAAGAAGCTTCAAAATGGCGTTAAAATATGACCCTATCCACACGTACTTCGGCCATGTTTATACCGTTATACCTAATCTTCCCCGTACTCGATGGTGCCAAAGCATCGAGGGCACTTATGCGCGTCACGATTTCGTTGTTTCTTCTTCATCTGCATATGCTCAACCCTCCCAGGTTGTGGTTTTTTCTAGAGGGGCAAGACCTCCCCATTCTTTCCCCGAGCACGATTCAGATGGTCACACGTTCTCTTAGGCCCAACCTCCCCGTTTACCACATCACACTCAACCCCATTATTCCCATCTTCAGTCAGTAAGCCCGCCCTCTCTAGTATTAGCACCTCCACCCTCTCTTGTCAACTGCACAATAGCTAATGTTTCTTCGTATAGGCAGGAACGTGTCATTAGGATTTGTTACCTAAACTGACCAAGGTCGTGGCTACTCAATTTCTTCCATCGTCTCTATTACTAGATTCTTTTATGATGTCCTTCCGTTCAATTTTCCTAACGCTCGTCCTTACCTTCAAATTTCTGGCATTTATGCGCCTTTATCTTTCGAATGGTTCCTCCAAGCCTTAACTATCTGGGAACTGTCCATTTAAATAATACCTTCGTTCGTATACCATTTCTAGTTTCACTAGCATGTCACTTTCGTACCTATTATGGCTACCTTTCTTCCTAACTCGACCCTTGACTTTCGTCCGTACCATCTTCTGGAATGGTCACTCTCACCTAACAACCTAAATCTTATCTTGCTTTGACTTCGGTTCAACCGTGTCCCTATGACTTTTCTCGCTACAATAGTGTCCCTGCCTACCTCATCAGGAACTAATTGCCATGCACCGCTCGGTAAGAAGCGGTGCCTATGGGGCATCAAAGGAGGCTGCCCCACATACCGCCTTTTCTCGCTCAAAGTTAGAACACCGTTGTGCTTTTGTGATGTTGTTACTTACACCTATACTGTCCGAGTGCCGCCCACCTTAAGTCCATGGTCAATGAGATGTTTCTAATCTGTATCCCAGGTACAGGCTATACCGATTCAATCAAACTCGAACTATCACAAGACAAATCACCCTTGTTTTTTGTGTGATTTCTCATGTCACCATATCCACCGTCCTCACCTGAAGAGCATCATTTTTCAGTTTTACCAATGTGAGGTTAAGAAAGTTGAGTCTAATTATTTCTTTATTTTGTTTTTCTTTTTTGAAACCATAGGTACCATTTTATTGTCATTCCCCTTCCTGATGTAGAGATGATAGAGCTTTTCTGCCCGTCTGCTTTTCACCTATTGGTCATCCATGAGACCTTTCGTGGAAGCCTTGGAGTACCCCTTGACAGCCACGAATTTCTCTTCAACAATTTAAGTAAGATTGGTAGATCCTTTATTCTGCTACTCTTTATCACCTCAGACGATACGTATGTGAACCTTTCTTATCATGATGATGAGTCAGAAGCCACGTCAAAACGGTATTTTTCCACAGTCACTCCATCTCTTGTCAGCGACACATTGTAATCCAAATACCACCCTCGATTTCTTATTCTTATCCCTCTTTTTACATCGAACCCATACATCCAAACCACATAAACACCTTAGTTCATGACATGGGACACCCCAATGTTCGGGTAAGGGGCACTATAGTTGTGAACCAGAGTAGTTAAATTTCTCCTTACAACTTCCTATGTATCCGGGTCGGTTGCATTTTAGTACCATTCTTCTTTCATACATTTAGAAGAAACTTAGAGTCTCATACTTTCGCATCACCCTAGGATGACATCATCATTCCTTTCCTATTACAAAAACAAACTCAGCCTTTCGGCATTGTTGTTGACCAACCCGTGAGTTTTCTAAGAGAGCAATTCACTATTATCCCAAAATTCCTTTGGGAAGTACAACACCATGTATGCTAATCAAACTTAAAGTCTATTTGATCTACATATGCATCATAAAGAGATTACAATCATTTATTTCTCTTCAAACCGCATAACCATAATGAAACAAATGGCACAATTAAGAACACAAAATGTGTTGATTCTCGTTTTCAACAATATTGTATGATTATTAACATGCTTGGGCACCTATGCCCCCAACCATAAAATCTCAAGAGACGCCTAAAAATAACATCGAAACTCTTTTCTTTGACAAAGTCATTTCTCAGACAGTCAGAAGTCACCAAGACTGCTACCTGTGACACATAATAAACTGTAAAAATGTGACCGCCTTGCTCATGAGTTTCTAGGTACCTAAACTAAACTTTCAAACCCAATGAAATGAAAGAGAGATTAGTATCTTACTCATATAATTGATATATCTCAATTAAAAAATGGTTGGTTTGTCCGCTATGATCACTGGCAAAGATTTAGGGCCTCTCTCCCACCACATTTCACCACGACCCAATTTTCAGTAAATAACTGAATTTGAAGGAAAATGCCTATTAAAATAAAACCCATTTTTTTTTTTTTTTTCGCTTTCATTACCAAACCGTAGCTCGCCTTTGACGAACCATCTATACCATTGGAAAGATCTCACTTTTGTCTTCGGTGTTATATTTACTAGTGGACTTGATACTTTAGGACACATCTTTTTTCTCAGCTAATCATCACCCTCCTCAAAATTTAATTTTCTTCACTTGCAAAGCTCTGAAGACATTAGCACCTACTTGCCTCCATATTGTCCACTACTGTGTCGACCCTTCATGAGTTACCATCTTGCACCATGTTTTCATAATCCCCATTGGCCCCTTCTTGTTTGTGGCAGCGCCACCCAGTCACCCTGTTTAGAGCATCCTAGTTGAGTCATCATTTCATTCATGGAGTTCATCTCAGTCCTTTGCATCTCGCTTATGTCCTCCATCATTCATTGCTTGTTCTCTCTCCCTCATGTCGCACATGGCCTTTCAGCCCCACCATCTCTCATCCCTCATGATTTCATGTCGCTCACTTCCAGTCATCCATGCCCTTATGCTCTAACAAGGGAAGTGTCTGCCTGGCCACTATTCCCCCAATTTCATCATCATTGTTTAGTTTGTCAACATTTCCACCATTTTCTCGTGCCTTAGCCGAGGATCCTGTCATGCTTCACCCTGGTGAAGACAACCTTTCATCGACATCAACTCATTCATTCCGGTAGATAGGTTCAGAGGGAAGTGTATTTGGTTCCGCCCACTCTTGTTCGTGCTCCTGATCAGCAAAGGGACCTTATTTCCCCTTGACTTGATTGCTTCTCATTTTCCGTCCCCAGCATGACCGAGAGATCCGTATACTTAATGGTTCATGATGCAACACCGTACATTTGGTGATTTTGTGTGTGTATGTCCCCAACTGCGAGGGGGGGTGGCCTTGCTGGTGTGTCCCCCACACACCCGGATCACCTTTCATCACAAAATTAATGCGCCCTCCACATCATGATGTTTGCCCCCGGGCCCACCATAAACAGCTTTTGTTTGCATGTATCAATCACCCTGCCTGTCTGCACATCTCAAGTGCATTTTTATCTCATGTACTCAAATATTACTGTATGTCTGGTCACATCTGCACAATATGTATGCGGATTCATTATCATGTTTATCTGCCTGGTACGCACAAAGATATCCCTATATTATTCCTTGGGTCTCCGTGGTTTTCTCCGTGATGCCTTATTGTTTGTACTATTTCCCTTGGTTGGGCGTAGGTATGACTCTCTATCAATTTGCAGTGTACCACCATCAAAGAGACTTGTCACACCCACAAGTCACCTCCTTGTGGTCTAGTTCTTCATCACTTTGGTCTACCTTACACCCTTTCTTTCTTGACTTCTTTGACGTTCAGTGGAGTTCTTACAACGTACTTAGGTCATACGTATTAGTTTCAACGCCGCACGCTAGGGGGCACCCAACATATTTCAGTTTTTGGTCATCTAATTCATTGTTATTAGATGGACCCAAGTACACTACAAGACCAATTTTATTCAAGTTAAATTGTGATTCACTATGAAAAACAACTTAGTAATTTTTAATAAGTCGTTTATATTCAAATGAACCCCGTGGGAAAACATTAAACAAATTCATATTTGTTTCTTGACTTTCTCAAGGAATAATTAGTTAAACAATACTAATTAATATTCCCTGTTATATTTAACCTAAAATAAGGAAATTAATTAGACAAATCATTATTTATCTTATTATTTTCAAGAATAATTATTTAAACATTACTTAAATAATACTCTCGTTAAATATGACTAACCCTTTAAATAATCAAACAAATCATTATTATTTTGATTATTACTCAACTATATCCTTAAAAATGATAAATAAATCATTTATTTATTTATTATTACTCAACTAATATCCCTGAAAATGATAAATAAATCATTTATTTACTTATTATTTACAAATAAAGGGATTTGACCCAAGTCAAATTATTTTTTTCCTTCCAACAAATATAATAAAATATTCCATAAAAGTTGGATCTGATTTGCTATAAATAGAAGTATTTTTCCACCATTTTTCACCTTTTGCTGCTTCAAAGATCACTTCCGGATCTCAATTTTGTTTCAATATTGATCCACCATCATAGCCATATTTTTCTCATTTTTTTCCTGTTTTCTACACCATCAAGAGAGAGGAATTTAGATTCGAAGTGTTGAGGACTTACAAGAACTCATCTCATTGAGAGCAGAACACCTTCTGTGTTTTCTCTGTGCCATTAATACAAAATTCATTTGACATATTTCTGTCTTTGTCCATTGGATGCATGGAGTAACCTTGTTTTTTTCTTTAAATGTTAATGTCTTCTTTCTAATGCACAGACTCAGATTTTTGGCAACATTTATTCGCACCAACTAACTTCATAGTCAAGATATTAGCAATCATTTACTAGGTCACATATTAATTAAAGTGGCTTTTTGCACGCTTGGAATTAGGATTCACATTAACAGAAGGGCATAGTTTCAGCGCAAATGTAATGGTATTTATTGTTGAGAAACTTTCTAGGCTGTCAAATTTTAAGAATTACACTTTCCGCTAAAGAACCGATACATAAGGAACCAAGCTCGATACTGCTTGATGAACCCTTAGTTAAACCGAGAGGGGGGGGGAAGAATCTCGCTTTAATATATCTATGGAAATTTAAAAATTTTCATTCAACTTGATGACACCTTCATTTCATAGCCTTAGTACATACAATGGATCAACAAACAAATGTGAATAAGTTGTTAACGAACACGAAAATCATATAAACACTTATTCATCAAAACACAGATGGAACATATATGAACTGTGTGAGTAAAACCACTTTTTATTATTGTTATTGGCAAAGAAGGCAAGCTCCAACCTTCACAACTGATTTTCGTAGGCCCAACCACAAGAGGCTTTACCCCAAATTTACAAGTTGGCAAATTAGTAAGGAAGCTCAATTTGTTCATTTGTTACACCTACTGTGAGGCTCACCTCAACCACCATAAATCGACATCTATCAAGTTAAGCAACCCTATATGACGACTAACTTCCCTCACACCACAACAGAACCACATGTCGATTTACTTTGGATATCAACTCGCTTTTCCTTCAATGTTGCCTTCATCCTTCAAATCGTCTATCACCGAATCGCACAACATCTCTATTTTTCTCTATTCGTCCACTTCTAACCCTATGCATATGTCAACATACCAGTAGGAGATCATTTCATGGATGTTTACATTTATATTTTAATATGAAGTGAACATGTACAGACTTTTGGTTTTCCACCTATTCACTTTCACATCATATCTAAGATGTTACACATATATACAATTATTATTATAGTATCAAATGAGTTTTTCTTTTCCTAGAGACTTGTTTTTCATCATAACCATTATAAAACAAATATTGCATTTAAGGCCATATTCCAATATTTCATCTGTACCCTTTCAAATGGTTTCCATTTTCTTCTGTGGTACTGCTTGTTGTCCCTTGTCTTTTATGTTTCTCAGAAGGTTATTCCAACTATGTTGCATGATTCCTTTTTTCTGACTAATTTCGATGTTTCACTTGTCTCCGCACAAGTCTTTTGTCCTTTTTTTACTCGGTATTTTTCTTAATATCATTTTTTTTAATACATAACAGCATTCATATGACACTTTTCATCTTATTAGTTTTTAACTAAATTTAACTTAAAACAATACACCTTCTTTTGTTTAGTGAATACAATGAGTTAAATACAACATACATATTAAGAACAACAACACTACTTTAAATTGTTGACATTGTTCAACACCTACGCGTGTTTTAATATGACCAATGCTTCCCATGATCCTAACTTCAGCGTATCAGCGCGAGATTAATACCTACCAAGTTTTGTCTAACAACAATCATGACCCAATAATTATATCAGTAGTGCCATAGGTTCGAATGCTTGAAACCCACCTCGTTTTATGAGGGGGGGGAGATTGTTGTATATTGGCTCAATGCCTCGTGTTTTCATGACATGGACTAACCACCTTCGCGGGATCTCAACTTGAAGCATTATAGCAGCATCTGTCGCTCGTTTTGGTCTAATGAAATTGTGATTCCCAAGACAAACCAATAATAATATAAACCTAAATTTTCGCTATACACACAACTGGAGGGTCCAATACCTTGAACCAATACAACACATCGTATTTTCAACAACTTACCAAACAAACTTAACAAAGAAGTTTATCATTGAACCTATGTGGTTGTATTTATTCTTACACCGTAGATTCGCCAGACTAATTATATTACTTATACCTCTTTTTTCTTATCAAATCATCACCGTAAGTTTAACTCTATGTATAATGCTAAACTATATAATCTATGATGTGTGCTAGTGCTGCTATTTACACGTGCTCCTCCTCATCGCATCGTATCCTTCCATCCTTCCCGTATCGCATCGTAAAACTTACCATACCATGCGGTAAACTATTAACCAGAATTTCAAAATATGCGAGGCACTAATGTGAACAACATGGTTCTCCTCATCGCAACGCAACAACTTACCACCATGCGAACTTCATTTGTAACCTCTAAAATCTGCGATAAAATAACGCAACGTCGATACGTGGTTTACCCTCATCGCATCGCATCAAAGTAAAATCAACTTAACTTGTGAAGTAATTCAACTATCTATCTTCCTTCACCTTTCATCATAATCTAATCTTGATCAGTTGTCTTGCCCTTCTTGTAAATTTTCTTTCATGTTGTCTCACTTTAGTCGATTTTCGTTTGTTTATACTAACATCGTTCGCAACACCAAGCTTTCCATACTCTCATGAGTTTATTTCCGTATTATTCATCGTTAACTTTCAGACCTTGTCTTTGTTATTGACCTTCATCCTAGTTATCACACCTGACGTACACATTTTCATACTAATTAAAGCGACCGTAATTTATTCCTTTCAACTCGCACATAAGTTTATATGTTTACAACTAGCTGGATAATGCTTCCTTTGCATGTGCATTATTTTCCCTATGGGACCTTTCTATCTTCGCTCGTTTCTCTCTACCCATTATTTTGCTTGATTGGCTCTTCCTCTTGGTTTCACCTCTCTTCTCTTTATGTTTTCTTACTACATTATTTCCTGACCGTTTTTTCATTTTTAATAAGCTTCAGCCTTCTTTGTTTTCCTTTTCTTTTTCTACCTTGTTTTTAGTCGCTTATTGTTTTCTTTTCATTTTTTATAGTCTTTGGCTTATTTGCTTCCTTTTGTGCTCCTTTGCCATCAATGAGAATATTTCTCACATTATACTTTTTGGTTCTAGCAATTTAGATGTTCAGGTCACATTTCTAAAGATATTTAAATACCTTCAGCTTTATTGTTGTGCAAAGAGTTCAGTGATGGACATAGCAAAGAGCTGACACCTTCCCAAGTAAGGCAGCATGCTTTTATCATGCTCATGTGGGGAGAAATTACAAGTGGGAACTCGCAAATGGACATGACTTATAAGCACAATGGTAAGCTTGGTCAACCAAGAAGATCGTATAGGGAAACCTTAATGAATTACATGGTGAGTATTCAAGAAAATCCACACACACTGTCTCTATACTGTTTTACATCGACTCTTGACCTTCATTATTTATAATGATGGAGGCATTTATTCTGCCAAAAGTTGGGGCTGTGCAGAAATGATCTTAAAGAAAACATGACAGAAATACAAACTATAGAACAAGATCAAGGACGAACCTCTTTGGAATATTATTTTTGATGGCTCATGTGGCAAAGAAGTCTCTGGAGTGTATTTAAAAGGTATAATGCAAGGAATAATCGAAAATACAAGGCTACCCACATGTTTAAATTTTTCAAATTAATAAACAATATAGTAAAATATGAAGCCCTACTTCCTATGATTACAATTGTTGAAAAACAGGGGAGCCAAGAGGATTTTTGTCCAGGAGACTTAAAATTAGTCATAAATAAATAAAAGGACAATATGCTACAAAACATCTTGTGGTTGAGAGCACATGATAAATGTTGTACTTTCTGATTTCTTAAGAATATTTAATAATATCATTTAGCAATTATCCCCAAAAATCAAAACAAGAACCTAGAAAATGGTTTAGCTTTTTCACATACACAACAAATACCCTCACCCAAACAGACAATACACACAGAGGTTGGAAGACTATCCCCAGGAAGCAAAGATAAAATGAGATATTGGCAAGAGCCAGAGTGACAACTGGAAAAAATTGAAAGTTTCCAGAATATAAGGATGAATTTGAAGATATAGACCTAGATTGTAGAAGAAGACAATTGGCTCGATGTACAAATTAGTGTAGAAAAACAACTGCTAAGCTCAAGGGAAGTTGCTTCAGCCAACAAACTGTGACATAAGACATAAATACATAAAGACCCGTAAAAGAGGAATTCAGCATCAAAACTCAAAGATAAGGACCTCGCCTAGAGGATAGTCCCTTTGTGAAGAATTCTTGACTTTAATGACGTGCTGTAAGAAACTCAAATGAAACCATAGGTACAAACATTGAAGAGTGTAACATATGCACTAAATAAAACCCAAAATCATAAAATTGTCAAAATTTCTCATTTATAATTACAAAAATAAGATATATAGCTGTTTAAATAATTCATAGATGTATTTTTCAGAGCTATGAAGACTTAAAATATGATACTAGCATCACACAAACACAAAATTCCAATCAAGGAGAATCAAAAACTTTAAACAAAAAATCGCGTAAAACAAATCTTTTTGTTCAATGTTTTTGCTGAGAAGGAAATCAATAAAATGTATGAATTCAAATCATGTTTCCACCAAATATTTCAAATGGGTATCCAATATTATGCTCAAGAAAGAAACAGAAATCAGACTTTGTATTTATTTAGGAATCAACAAAGTATCTTGAAGGACAAACTACCCTTACCAAAATGACCACATATTGTGAGTATAGCAGGTTCAAGAGATTCTATTAGATGGCTTTTCAAAGTTATACTTTGTACATCATGAGATCAAGACAAAACAACTTTATTACCTTGGGGGACTTTCTAAGGGCAAAAACGTTTTTTGGATTAATGAATGTCACAGTGTTACTTTTTTAAAGGGCTATCAAGTATTGCTTTGCAAATGAAATTGGCCATTTATCATGGATCTATCTGATGATATTATCAGATGGTCTAAACTCTATGAAGAGCACTTTACACATTTAAAAAGAGTGTTTTGGTACTGTAGTAGTTTTGAATTTTTTCCTAAATCCCAAGAAAACATTGTTTGGTCTTGAAGAAGGAAAGTTGTTGGGTCATATTATTTCTCAAGATGGAATCGAATTGGATCCCAGAAGGATCAATAAATACCAAAATTAGTCATCCTGGTGAAATCTAATAACTTCAATCTTTCACTTGAAATCATTTTTAAGGAGATTTATACCCATCTTGCATAAATTTTGAGAAATATAAACTAACATGCTTAAAAAAGATTCAGAAATTAGATAGAATATCAGCATAAAACAATATTTTGATTCAGTCAAGAAAGCATTAACAAAATCTTCTAGTCCCAATTAGCCCGTATTTTTGCTTCATAAGCTATATCCTAACATACCATTAACAAGGCTATTTTATTACGTAAAACAACAAAGGACATGAAAAATTGTTGCCTTGAGCAAGCAGTGACCCAGGTTCAGGTTAAGGTTTGCCACCAAACCCCTATACTACTAGTTTTTCGGGCAATGATTTGTTTACGTAGGCCAAAGTCTCACCCCGCTATGATATGGGAGGGTGTTAGAACTAAAGTCAGACCCCGAGAGAGACAGGGAGGAACAAGAAGACCATGTCATAGCTACGTATTCTCAGACGACAAATCTATTCACAGAAGTATAGTATATGCACTATACGTATCTATTAGCATGCGTATCTAGTTAACTCGTATCCACGTGTATATCCTTCGTAATTATCAACACACATTATCATAACACATCATTAATAGACTGTGTTATACCATAGCGAAACAGAATGTTAATTACAAAACAACAACTAACAGATCATATGATTCAATAGTTCGTGATCAACAAGAATACACATCAACAACGCAGTAAATACTTCTAACTAGATTCACACATATTAGCATTAAACTCATGAACCGGGACACAAATTTTACGCGTATTAATATCCAAATAGGTCCATACACAACAGATCGAGATCACAAGACATATCTCAGCAGATTTCACTTTAACGACTCAACAGACTCAACAATTCGCACCTAGTACTTGACTTAATTCTTGCTTCACTTTAAGACTCAAAATGTTCATTTTATTTACACTATCATTTATATTAATGGTCCGTTAAACCATGGTTTAGACTTGTCTACCTTGACCATTACAATGCATTTGGGGCTTTTGACCCACCACAAAACCATGTGTTGGGACTAATTAAGACCAAAATATACAAAAATACTCAAATGGTACAGTTCAGTTTTTAGGTTTCGTTTCAACAAGCCCCCAACACACCTTGTGATTCGCTCCAGTCACGTGGTCATAAAGTTCCATCTTTTCTCGCTTTTGCTTGAAAGTGTTGATCATTGGGCACATCATTACGCAATAAATGAGCTATCTCACTAAATTTCATACCTAGTCAGAAAATGTAATGTTTCAATGTCCTGGTTCAACTATTTTGCCAACATCGACACATCTTATGTATAGTTTTCTGAGGCCTTCATCTACCCATGGTTGAGTGTTATTTCTCAATGTCTTCCTCCTCTCTTGGAGTTCCTCCATGTCGATTCCGTTCAGCGAAAGTAGCTCAAGCAATCGTTGGCAGGAACCAAAGTAGTTTTCAATGAGGAAGCCTAACCTGGTCGAACTTTCTTCCTTCTGGCGAAAGCTGATTGCTGATTTTCTGTCACATAGGTTCATGCCACACCTTTTCTCCAGTTGCATCGTTTAAACAAGGAACTCGCTAATTGGACTCGTAGTTACTTTTGTGGCCCTCTGCACTGCTTAACCGGGACCTTATTCTAAAGAACTTCCGGTCGCAACTTAGTTTCCAAGTCCGTGATCCGTTGTCCCACATGTGGCCCCGACCGCTGGGATCTTGGTCCTTGAGGCCTTCAAAGATTGCTATCAATCCTTCAATATTGGCTCGGGTGGCAGAGTCGATTATCTTCAACAACGTTCGCGCAGTAGCCCACCGACCGTGCTCAAACTCTCTATCATATGAAGCCGAGGAAGACAAATTTCTATACCTCGGCTACCTCGACTATCTATTATTCACCAGCCCATCATAAAGGTCGAGTCAATGGCAAAACATGGTCTCTCATGGTTGAATTTTTGAATATGAGTCAGGGAGAACCTACAATGAATCATGGTGGCAATCTAGCTAGATCTAGGCCGGATTCTGCTGCATGACTTGCTTCCCACCCTGGGTGGACTCATCATGAGACAGTTTTGTAGGGGACAATAGGTAACTTTTCATCACAACGGCAGTGGGCAACAAGAAGTTGCTGAAAGGATGACCCTGGACCAACTCATCTGCAGCAGTGTCTATTTTTAATTGCAAGGCCCAAATTTTTGCTTGGAGGAAAGTCGATCACAGTTTTCTGTCACGTGTACAGAGTCATTATTATCCCAGCTCAAAGTGACCTCCATCCGCAACTGCTCTTAAGGTCCCCTTTTCTATCGTAAGGCTTATTGCTTTGGTCTTTGAGAATGCTGTGTCTTTTAGTGCCTGCCAGCCTTCTTCTTGTTCCTCCGGGGGAGTTTTCACACCTCTCGTATCTTGGCTTCCTCCGCACTCAAATTTTTTTCACGACCCCTTCATTGATGTCACGTATCCGTATCCTTCTCTGTACCTTTATCTGCCGCAACATTTCGTGGTGTTTGGTTTTTTCTTTCTGTGTTGTTTTTTGTTGCACAACCATCTCGTGATGGTAGCCTCGCTTTTACTTGGTCCTCTGCCTCCTTTGGCTTTGATGGTGACCTTGTGGTGCTCGTGTCTTTAGTACCCTTCACATATGTTTTGGCCAAGTCACCGAGGAGGCTATTGTGTAATCAATCGATCAATCTCAATCTTTTCGACCATGAGAAAATCTCATTCGAATCCTTGTGTTTTGGGACTTGTATATTGTGCAGAAGTTAATTGAAAGTTAAAGCAATGCTTTTATATTTATCATAATGGCTGGTGAGAGACGGCCAGTTTATTATTAAAGCACTGCGAGCCCACTCAAACAACGTAACACATGGTTGTCTCTCGAGGTGTTGCGCATCCTTAGAGTCCTGCTGCTCAGATATCGCAGCCTCGAGACATGCTGTTCAGGAGTGAGCCTGTGGAGGATCGATTCTTAGGTGCTTCCAGAGACCACCTAATGAGAAACAACAACCATGAATATCAAAAATGTCATCCCTACCTCGATTCACAAATATTGAAGTAGGAACTTATGTAAGGTACTAAGACCAATTGGAATAGACCCTTACTCACATTGACCCTCGCCAACTAAATTATATTAATAATGCAGATTTGGTGGGTTGAATCGGTATTTAACATCACCAGTATGGCAACAACATGGTACCCACCGCGTACTGTGGTCACTGATTTGATTATGAACCTGAGTTTTTCTACTCCACATGGTAGTTTTTGCGCACGTGTTTAGCAACATCCGCCTATACTTACCAATGCTTCCGTAGGGTTCAGCTTTCCATGGGAAGACCAATGCGATGAATGAGCGCAAGACCGATGGGGATTCATCTCGTGTTATGTCCCGTGATTTGGAAGATTGGTAAACTAAATGACAGGGTAACATCGACCAATATTTGGAGTCCTAGACCCAGCTCTGGACTCGTACCTTCTATTATGCGATGTTGATGAACTGTTCGGCATGGATGATTGATTTAGGCTGTTGTTAAGGGTTGTTTGTTTTTGTTTTCGTCAGTAAGATGTTCGCAGGATAGGTGGAGTGAGAGTGTTATCAAACATATTGGGCAAATGGAGTCTGGTGAAGTCATTGATATCTTGGTAGAGAATTGGGGTACACAGAAAATCTAGTGTAGTTACTTTTGGATCTTTATGTTTATGTATGAGGTGAATGGACAATAAGTTTGGGAACCAAGCTGGCAAAGGAACAAGAACTTCTTTTGTCAAATACCTGAATGTGATATTTAATATTGATAAGAAAATATACTAATCATGAGATAGGCGCTATTTACTCATGACAATACTTTTAAACAAACAAACATCCAAGATAAACAACCAAAGGAATGTATGAAGCAAGAGAAATTATCTAACTTCAATGATTCTATCAAGACTTGAAAACATATAATAGACAAATAGCATCAACAATGAAGAGGAGCGCCTAAACATCATTCATTAAACTATAAAGAACTTCGAGGAAAACGATAAGCATATTCACAAGATCGAAACAAGACCACTTAACTTTATCAACTACCACATGAAGAGAGATTTCAAGATAGAGTTTAGATAACATTAAAACAAGTAGGGCTTACCATGAATCATGTTTATAAAATAGAATATTAATCCAAAATTAACAGACAGCTTAGGTGGGCTTCATGGAGCAATGCAGAATTTTAACCAATCCTGAAGGTATGAAACCATGAAGACAATAGCAAGCAAGAGACCAAGGCTTCAAACAAATATTTTCAACTTATTATTTTCTGAGCTATTGCAATATAGAAAGATGGGACATATGGAAAACAAGAAAAAATGAACATAAGGAGATTCATTGCTAATAACTAAACTCAGATCCTTGCACACAAGCCCTTCATCACCATCAATCAAGGGCAACCATCCACAAGTCTTAACAACACTAAATTATTTTTCAACTTCCAAAAACCATGTATTTTCCTAAACACATCAAGTCCCAACCTGCTTACAATGAATCCTCAATGCCTTTATATAACAACAAAGGAAGAGGAAAACCAAAGAGAGTATCTAGAAGCCTATCGCCAACAAGAACATCCTAAGTTGTCCTCGAGGGTCTGCAGCCCAAGGCACAAAAATATCTAACAAATATATTTTTCGGCCATATATAGCAATTAAATGAATTTTAGGCCTCCCGACAAGCATATGAAAACTTGCCAACGCACATTCTACCCAAATACCAGCAGAGCGCATCACACTGCATAAAATTAAACATTAGACAAACATAGTAAGCAGCCCTTTGAAAATAGTTGTTTTGGGAGGCTCGATGTCGGAAAAGGCTCACATGGCTCAAAACTTCCTTGAAGTCTAATTTAGATACATCTTTATTTCTTCAATCTGACCTCTGCAAGTTTCCAAAATTTGCACCCAAGATTTCAGTGAGCGTTAACACATGCTTCCAGAAGTGGCTAGGGCAGAAAATTGAGTAAGCTTTACCCTTTTGGGGTCAAACAACTCGTTGAGCTGAAAATTGGTGAGAATAATCTCAGATGTAAGAATTCAAAGGTAAGCCTTCTTGAAGATGCCTTGAAAATCACAAAGACAGGTCATGGCCTAGCTCAAAATTCTAAAATAAAAGGCTCACTTTCAAATTCAGTAGTAGAAGTCTCATGGTCCCTAGACCAGAGAGAAGACTTTACCAAAACAAGCCCAGTTTGTTATTTTTTTCTTTTTATGTCACTCATTTTGCAGTTTTTGATTTTTTCTCTGCAAAGTGGTTTTTCTGCTCATAGTGCCTAACTGTTTCTGAAGTTTAAGTTCTTTAATGCCCTCTGCCTGGCTCAAGATGTATGTTGCCCTCTCAAGCCATGATTCCCACAGCATTCAATTTATGGCAATGAGTTCATGAGGGGAAATTACGCTTGGGCCGATTATTGCTTCCTTTCTCGTGCTGTGTTTTCTTAGGCTCCATAGTTCTAGGCCTTTCTAGATTGACCCTCCTCATCCTCACTTTTTCATAGGCGCCCATGTACCCTCCAACTTCACCTCGTACTCTTCGCCCTCTTTCCCGTATTTGAGCGCCTTGATCTACAGATGGCTCCGGCACACCATTTGTTTGTTCCGTATCTTTGAATTCTCAGTCAGAGTAGTAATCATAGAGCGCAAAGACGGGCCATTCATGCCCTTTCCCACAATGCCGAGCAGGCTCCGGCCGTAGTTGGGCCACCCCCGAACGGACCTTCGTGCGCCTGAACGCAGCTGGTCACCTCGAAGGCCTTGGAACACACACCCCCGTGCGCTTTCCGGACGAAGTCGAGTCACCGAAAGTGAGGTCGTACGACATATCCTTTTTTCTGCGGTGTGCGCTAGCGGTCGGGCCTGGTGCAGACAGGGTCCTTCTGGCGTTATTTAACTCGGTGGCCCGGCGGGAGGCTTATTGTTGGTGCACAACACACCGTGTCGAGCCCAGTAGGCCGCACGATGACCTTTTCGACACATCGCAACACCTTCCACAGAACACAGTACAAATAAGAGAAAAGCACAGGGAGACGATACAGGAGCGCAATGCGATAATTCCTTCTCTCGAGAACTTGGCCAGAAACACTGTTTTCAGCGCTTGGGGCCTTTTCTCCCTCACTTTTGCCTAGGAAAATGATTTGAATGATAATTCTATCCCTTATACCCTTTTGAAAAGATTTGAAGAAAAAACCCACTTTACTAAGGTTATTTTTTACCTTCTTCCTTTTGCTGATACTCTCTTTTCCTTTTTCAGGTGGTGTTTATAAGGAGCAGTGCCTTTTTTATCCTTTTATTTCTTTTGGAGTTGGCACCTTTTTACAAAAACTCTTGGCAGACTCGTGATTTTTCTTGTTTTCTCCATTTTCACATGTTGAACTTGTTATCACAAAATCTAACCCTAATAGGCTGCTCATCAAGTAGACTTTGTGTAACTCTTTCAGACTAATATTTTGGCTGAGGCTTAGCCTCCTCAACCTGAGAGGAATCTCTCAAAGGTTTATGATTTTTTATTAATGGATAGATGGCTAACTCTAATATAAAAAGATAAAATGGTATAACTGGGTGTATCACAAATTAGAAAACTTTCATTGGGCCATGGAGTCAAGATAATCTTCAACAAAACATCACAATCTGTTAAGCATGGAAGTCAAGGCATTTGGAGTCTAGGTAAATGAATAAAACAGTGACACAGTGAAAAACACAGTCTATTTGCATGTAAAGGAAGTTAGAGCATTGTCAAATGAATTCTAAGTATCACATACAAATACTACTACAAATAGATAATTGAGGAAGGCCATAGAACCATGATAAACATAAACTCTTTATGAATCTTGAGTTGTCAAAACAGATCTCTGTATTAAGTTGAAAAAGACACAGTGACATAAAATAACACAGTCTATTTCTAATGAAAATGTTCAACCCTTTAGAATTGGACCTCATGCTTTATATAGAACATTCACAATATAGGATTCTTTGATCCTTCACTAGATAATTCGAATTCCCATGCTTTGACACCTTTCCTAATCTTAAACATGATATTAATTACAAAATTACAGCTATACTGCCTTTGAAAAGTCCTAATTCTAATAGGATTAAAACTCCTAAAAATGCTTCTAACAACCTTATCTAGTCTTTAATTCATCCTTTTCCAGCTGCAATCCCATAAGTTAGAACTTTGATGTTTCCTACAACCTTGATGTGATCCTGTTGATGATGACAAAACTGTCCTAAAATTTAGGAAACATGTTTCCTACTTTTCAGCCTTTAACTTTCATTGTCAGTTTCAAGCACTTTGATCATTGATGGATCAGTTTCACATGTGTCACATTTGCCAAGCATTGCCCTAAAGCCTTTAATCTTCCAGCTGTGTAGAAATGCATCTCCAAAATAATGTAAAAGAATAGAGAATAGGTCTACGCTACGAAAGTAGCCTGTTTTCGTAGCGCAATTTGTAGGTTAGTGTAAAACCTTTCCTTTTAATCATTTATTCTCCTGTTTTCTTCATTTGAACCTTCACCTATTATATCCATGCTTCCACCAGCAAATTTAAACCCAAAACTCATCAACCTTTCCTCCAAAACTTATATGAAAATATGCAAAAAGACATCTTCAGCAGTTTCGTAGTGCGCTACGAAACTGCTGTGCAAGCTGATTCTCAACACGGTCTTCTAAACAGTCTTAAAATTTTTTGAGTCGGGGATGCTTATACCTCATAAGTGCTGATATTATTTCAAAACATATTAACTTAACTTCAAAAAGATGATCTTGATCAAAATTTGTCTTCACCTTATTAAAAGATTGACTTACAAATTGATCATTTTTCTACACTATTCCATTACTCTGTTTTACTGCTCCTTTGAATTTTCTTGAGATCTTGTTAGCTAAATTTATAAATCTTCAACCTGTCTTCTTAACCTCCTATTGCTGGCCCTCAAATGAGGATTCATAACTCTCACAAATTTTGCTTCTTTTATGGCTGGTACAGTCCAAGTGAAAAACTGTTCTTCACTGCTAGGTATTTCAGGTCTAGAAACTTTTTCACCTTCCCAAAGGGCTTTCATTCTCTTGAAACTTGTTTTTTTAATGGCATGCTTTGTAGCTCTTTTCTTTAACCTGGAAATTTCATGATTGGCTGATTCTAATTTTTCCTCCATCTCTTCATAACTGATTTTTGTTGTTTGTGTTGAGAATACTCTATTTTTGGCATTTTATGATATAGGTGAAGTGGGTGCTTCGTTTTCCACCTCAGCATTAAGCTCTTGTAATATATTTGACTGTCTAGTTGAAAGTTTCATAGCCTTGAAGACAAATGTTGCATCTTAATCTTTGAACTCCAACTTCTTAGAAGAATTCATATTTTTTTGTTTACCTTGATCAATTTTTATGAAGTCAGCTTGTACTAAAGGGGACTCTTCTATGTCTATTTCTTACAAAATATCATCTAAGTTCCCTTTCAATCCTGGACTATCATTTGTTTCTGAAAGCACTGTTTTCCCTTTCTCTTTTGCAGCTTGACTTCTAGTAAGTCTTTGTGGAGTTTATTTACCAGCTTTATTTATCTGTGATTTTTCTTCTTGCAACCTCTATTTTGCTGGTGGAGGAGTTTCCGCAATGACAACTAGTGTCTTTTCTACCTGTTCTTGGATTCTACTGGTAAAGATTCTTTTGCCTTATGATTTTTTACTAGAGTTTGAGCTTCTACTCCAAATCCACATAAAAATAGAAAAGATGACCAATCTCTATTAATCTTTTGGATTTCACTCAATACCATCAGTTTTATTAAACCATGGTGAAACAAAGATGTTTCACACCCTTCAGATTTCACTTGAACCTTATCTACCATCTTAGCAATGCTTCTATACAGGAAAAATTACAAATCTAAAGATATCATACCTGTAAAGTGTAATAGAAGTTTGAAATGATAGGAATAAACCTTATGGTACCTGCCCTCGCATGTGAAATACCTTTGGATATTGAAGAGTAAATTAGCATAGCTATATTTAATGCAGCTTCTGGGAATTGCATTATTTAAATCCATCTTTATAAATTCTGGCTTTAAAAACATCTTGCATGGCTCCATGTCAAATCTAAAACCCTTAAACCATGTTTTCAGTCCTCTAGGTATCTCAGTTACTAAGGCTATAGTCTCAGGAGTCACTGAAAAATTCAAGATTCCAATCTTTGTATTTGAACCACTGAATTGCAAAGAAAATTCTTTTGTTACTTGACTGTGTCCTCCCTGCAGCTTTTCACAAAAATTCAAACATCCTACCTTTCTGAAAGCCTCTAATATTGTTTTGTCTTTAACTAGAGCTCCTGTGATTTCAAGTTCTGACCTCAAGAAATTCCCTGACCCGTGATTCTTTTTCTCCTCTGTCAGTCTTTCTTTCAAAAATTTCTATCTGTTTCCTTCAAAATTTGATGATCAGCCTCGCTTGATAGGAATATCAGCCTCGCTTGATGGTAGAATAGCTTTGGTGTAAGATAACCATATGCTAAAAAACTTGAAACAGGTATGTTTCAATGTTTGTTATGAAAACTGGATTAAGTAACGCATATCAACCCTTCAAATTTGAAATTTCTTTTTATGAAAGACACCTATACGATTTCAATGATGAGTATGAATGGTTACATGTTTTGGAAATGACCCCTAACTGACTCATGATGATGTCTTTGTATGAAAATTTAACGGAATCTGACAGATTTTATTCTTTGACATGACCCTCCTATGAATCTGTGCTTCCGTAGCGCACTTAGTGCAAATTTGGCGATATGCGCTATGAAAGTAGCAGTGCTTTCGTAGTGCAAAACTGGGTTTTTGAACTGACCACACTATGAAATTGTGGTTTTGTGGCTAATTGCAGAGAAGTTTTTCGAAGATTAAAAACATGACTTCTAAATGAATGATGGGACTTTATAACCATGAAATGAGACATAAAGACCTTATTTGGAAATGAAAAATAAGTTTTTTAAGACCTTTAAACCTATCACCTACCCATTTTTAAAAATGAAATGACTCAAGACCTGTTTGACACCATGACTAAAACAAACGTAAACTTTCAGTGTTTAGAAAAAATTCTATGGTGATAACAGTGGCTCCACTTGGGATAGTGTGCCCCTGTGATACACGAAGAACCTGTAGCTCCAATGCTGCTATCCATTTTTTGACTAAAACAGAATTTTTTTTTTTAGTTGACAAGCATCTTCTTCAAATTCTAATGGCCTTCACCTTGGGCTCAAACTCTATGATTCAACTTGTCATTATTAGCAACAAAACTGACAAAGATGAAATATGTACAATGTCATGAGTGATTGATCAAACTTCAACAAGTATAATGCTTTAGGAACCAGAAATTAACAGGCCCTCCAGCATATGATCCTCCATCAATTTCCTGCAATATATAAGTGTTGTTCCCATGAAAAGGAGCTATCTTAAAAGGAACCTTCCATAAATTCTCAAACTTACCATGTTTTCCCTTTTCCTCAATTTTTGCCTCCCATTTCAGCACTTTGTCTTGTATTTGGAAACATTCTTCTTTTATCTTCTTGTCAAATGTACTTTTGATTATGTTTTGAGCATGCTGATGGCTTTCATAAACTTCATTTCTCTTTTCCTACAAATCTATCAGCTGATTAATCCTCCTCTGAATGGCATTTGGTTCCTCTTCAATTCCTTGAATTAATTTCATAACAGGTACCCCTAGTGATGTCGCAATTGACCTCTTAGTACATATTCTATCAGCCCATAAGGCATACTTCAGCTTTAGATTCTAAACATTTTTTTTCTCCTGTAATACCTTTTTAATGATTCTTACAATGCTCTTATTTGATGATTCGGCAAGACCATTTCCTTGCGGATAGTATGTTGTAGAATGTCCAAGAGTGATATGGTATTGATGATAGAAATTGATCATTTTATTTAGACTTGCATGCTTGAGCATTATCTGTTATAATCTTCATGGGGCAACCAAATCTAGACAAGATATTACTCTCTAGAAAAGAAATAATTACAGAATCATTAGCTTGCCTTGTTGGGATTGCTTCTATCCATTTGGTGAAGTAATCTGTTGCTGTGAGAATCCAGCGATGTTCTCCTGATGATGATGGATGTATCTCTCCAATAAACTCTAATCCCCACCGCTAAAAGGTGCTTCCACATAGATAGGAACCAAAGGCAAAGGCATAAGCTTTCTTCTTCCTTCAAAAATTTGGCATTCATGGCATGTAGCAATTCTTTTGTAAATGTCTTTAAACATTGTTGGCTAAAATTATCTTGCTCTTAGAATTTTATTTGTTGTAGCCTTCCAATAATGGTGACCTCTGCAATCCCCTTTATGAAATTCTTCAATTACTTTATCAGCTTCTTCCTCCAGCAAACAATTCAGCAATATTCCACCTGTATCCTTCCAAAACTGATTTCTGTCAAATATAAAATATCTCAAATATTTCAGCTTAACAAACCTTGCTTTGGACTTTGTTAGATCAACGGGAGCTTTGTGACACTGTAGAAAAAAAACCACCTCCTTATACTAATTTTAAGTAATGTACTTCTCTTCAATAGGAACTAATTCCTCCTCATCATCACAAATTTCTGATATTTCTGTATTCAGATTTATATCAAAACAGTCCAAGATTGCTTGTGTCATTAACTTTTCCAAGCCTTGTTCCTTCAGTAATTTTGTTGGTTTAATGTCTATGTCATATTCCAACAATTTAGCAATCCATTTTCCTCTCTTGCCATCAGGGTCGGCTTGAGTTAGGATGTCTTTTACTACAGTAATTGGAACAAATTCCACAATGTGAGAATGCAGAATGCAAATTCTGAAATCTTTGAGAGACTTCACCAAAGCATAGGCCTGATTTTCTAGAATATTATACTTTAGCTCAACATTTGCTAATGTTCTACTAAAGAAAGAAATAGGTTGTTCAGTACTTTACTGTCCTTTTTATAGCAAAACTACGACAATAGTATTTTCTAAAGCAAAAGTACAAACCAAAAATTCTTTGGAAAAATCTGGATTGATGAGTACAGGTGCTTGTGTGAGTGCTTTCTTGATTTCTTTGAAAGAATTTTTTGCTTCTACTATCCATTTAATATCAACTCCCTTCTTTAACATCCTTGTTATATCTTTGACAATCTCAGGAAAGTTAGGAATAAATCGCCTAACAAAATTCACTTTCCCAAGAAATGATTGGATCTCTTTCCTACTTCTAGGTAGATCTACCTTTTGAATTGCATTAAATCTATTAGGATCAATCCTAATTCCATCTTCAGAAATAATATGACCAAGTAATTTTCCTGTAGCTAGAGAAAAAAAAAATTTGGTAGGATTAAGAGAGATACCAAATCTTCTACATTTCAACAGAATTTTTTCTAGGTGTTTCAAATGATCTTCTTCTTTCTTTGAAAAGACTGTAATATCATCAAGATAAAAAACCACTGTCTTGTCCTTTTCTTTAGAAAAATCAATGTCCATTTCTCTTTGAAAAGTGTCTCCCGCATTTATGAGACCGAAAGGCATCTTGGCGTACATAAATGTACCCCATGGTGTTGTGAATGATGTTTTTTCTTGATCATCCAGATGTACAAGAATCTAATTGTAACCTGAAAAACCATGAAGCATAGACATTCTTTGAGAACCTACAAAATTTTGCAGATTTGAATCCATCTTTGGAAGGGGATAGTTGTCCTTTAGTGAAGCTTTGTTCAAATTTCTGAAGTCAATGCATATTCTGATTTCTCCACTTTTCTTTCTAACTGGTACCAAATTTGCAAGACAATTTGAAAATCTGATTGGGAAAATTATTTTAGCATCAAAGAGCTTCTTAATTTCTTTTTCAATCAGAGGCATAAGAAGGGGATTAATCCTCCTCAATTTATGTTTGAAAGGTCTTTCATTTTCTTTGATAGGAATAGTATGTTGAATAATGGAAGGATCATACTCTTTTAAATCAGCATAATTCCAAGCAAAGACATCAATAAACCTCTTCATCATCTCAATATATTTGTATTTCATATCAGCTGAAAGAAACTTTGAAATTTTTATCATTTTAGGCAAGGCTATTGTACCAAGATTACAGCTCTCTACTTCCTCTTCATCAGCTTGTATCTTTGGTGATTTGAAAACATCATTCTGATCAAAAAGCTTCTCAAGGGGAATAAGACCTTTTGGTATTGAATTATTCTTCAGTTGAAAAACTTCAGAATTTAATTTAGATTCAACAAGCATGTTTTGTTTATCTACTTGTGTATTTTCAAATTCTTCTTTCAGCTCAATAAAATTCTTTACCTGCTGATCATCTTCAAATACTTGTCAATTGTTGAAATTGTCTGGTATAGCTGGTCTATGACGAACTTCAATCTCATACTTTTCAGTAGAATGTACATGAATGATGAAAAGACTTGTAGAGACAGTAAGAGAATCTGCAATGGAATTTTGATCTCTAGTCTTGACAATGAAAGAATAGGCTTGAAAATTCTCCAACATGTCTAAAGCTAGATTTCTGTATGCTCTCATCCTTACATCCTTCATTTGATAAACACCTTCAACTTGTCTAATAACTAATTCTGAATCTCCAAAAATAGAAATATTTTGAGCCTTCATTCTTTTCAAAACATCTAGACCCAAAATCAAAGATTCATATTCAGCCATGTTATTTGTGCAATTAAAGTTCAGTTTATAGGAGTAAAACTTACTCTCATCATTTGGACTTGTAATCCAAATCTCTGCTCCTACTCCTTCTTTTCCTGTTGATCCATCAAAATAAAATGACCACCATTATTTCATCTCTTCATCATTTACTTTCTGATTTTCTGTCTGCTGATTTTCGAGCTGTTGAATTTTAGAGTGCTGATTTTCTGCTTGTATTCCTTGTTCAACACTATCAGCTGACTCATTGAAAAGAATAGTAGATCCAATTTCAGTATCAAAGGCATAAATTGGAAATTTTTGAGGTTTGTCTTTACTACTCACCATGTAAGCCATTCTAGTCTCTCGATACAATCTCCTTTGCTCACCAAAAACAGGAATAGTAGCATAGGTAAGATCCATTTGCATTGTGCCTTTGATCTGTGCTGCCCATGATCCTGACAATAACATACCAAAATTTGGTGGTATGTTAGCAACTACAATGTCCATGACAACTGTCTTAGAAAGGATTTGTGTTAGACCAACAACAACATCCTTAATCAAACCAATGCATTGAACTCTTTTTGAATCAAAAGAAAACAAATCCTTATAAGGTCTTGTTATTTCTAACCCCATCCTTTCCATGATTATTTTGGGCATAAGATTATGAGAAGCCCCTGAATCTAACATAGCATTATGTAAATTCCTATCATGAATGCTAATGCTCACATAAAAATGAGGAACTTCTTCATTTTTTTCATCTTCTAGCCTTGGACCCAAATATATAGTGGGATTGTCTTCTTGAATATTCAAAATATCAGCAGCTCCTGGTTGTGAATTTAACATCTTAACAATCTTGCTTTTATAATCATTTACCTTGAAAATCTTGCCAAATGGGACTGATATTTTAATCTTTGAAATTTCATTCTCAAGGTTGAAAACAGAAATAGATTTTTCAACTTCTTTGATAGGAAGAGGAAGTGGATTATCTTTCTTACCAAGTGAAGTATCTTTCTTACCTTTAGCAATCTTTGGAGCATCCTTTTTTACTTCAGCAGCCTTTGGAATATCTTTTTTGGGCTGAGTTTTGTTTGAAATAATAGGTACATTTCTATTTCTGAGATTGTATTGATTTTGCATTTCAAAAATAGGATGTTGGTACCCCTTAAAATAGTATGATGGTCCTTCTCCTTGATTGACCAAATCTGGATCATCATGCTCTTCTTTAGTCAAGAAAATTCCTGTCATTTTTTTGTCAATACAATGAATAGATTCTTCAGAAATTTTATGCTCATCTTCTTCATCTACCAAATTCTGTTGAAAAGGAGGTCTTACTGGAGGATCAACTTGTTGATTTCTATTTTCTCTTAGTCTTTTTTGGTTTTGAGGTCTCCTGAATTGAGGATTTATAAATTGAGGTTCATGTTGCATAAGATTTAAAGGATGAACAATAGTTCTAGGAATAGCAGAAACAAAAGATGAAGAACTGATATGAGAAGGACTATTTGATTTTTGTAAGCCACTAACAATTGAGCTCCAATTTGGAAGAAGTAAACTAGCTTTGGATTTCAACAAGACTTCAAAAGGGTTAAGTTCTTTCAAATTATCTAGAGACTCTTTTTCTAACAATAATTCAAAGGTAACAACTTCCCAAAATTCTTCTTTGTCTTCTTGTGTTACTAGGGCTGAAGTGTCAATTCCTCTCTTATGCAAGTCTAAGATAATATCAATGAGTTCCTTTTCACTTTTGGATCTAAACAACACTTCATGAATTTTATGATCAACTCTTTTTTCTTCAGGACTTCTTAATATTTCAGAGGTCAAATATTTCAAATGAGATGGAGTACCTGATATTTCTAAAATTCTTTGACTACCTCTTGAAATAGTGTTTGGATTGTCCACGATGGTAGGTGGATTGGGATCATGATTGCTCTGTGTGTATCTCCTTCTCGAATCCACCATTAAACTTTTGAAATTGTATGGAGTCACCAAGGTAGATGCAACCTCGAAAAGCTTTCTGAGCTCCTTCTACCTTCAGAAGTTCAGCTTCTTGATTTCGAGAATGAGTAATCTTCAGGCTCCCGGCAGATGCACCAAAATGTTATCACAAAATATGACCTTGATAGGTTGCTCATCAAGTAGACTTTGTGTAACTCTTTCAGACCAATCTTTTGGCTGAGGCTTAGCCTCCTCAACCTGAGAGGGCTCTCTCAAAGGTTTATTATTTTTTATTAATGGATAGATGGCTAACTCTAAGATAAAAAGATAAAATGGTATAACTGGTTGTATCACAGATTAACAAACTTTTATTGGGCCTGTTATCACTCAGGTTTTCCTTGAAGTTGTAAGAAAAGGAAAGTATACCCGAGGTAATCACAAACCAACCTTCGGATGCAGAATCTAGCCAATCTGCATCCAGAGAGGGCTCTCTCTTTATAATTTATCTTTGTTCTTAGAAAGTTTTAGGCTAGTTATAAATCCAAGAGTTTTGATTTTGTTTGAATGGTGGAATCCGCCAACTAAGCACAAGGTTGAAAATTTTCAGTCCATTGGGCTATGGAGTCAAAGGATGGATTTATTGGATTTCTATTCTACACACAAGATGGCTTTGCAGGGCAAGATAGCCAAACAGAGAACAATCCTTAAAATTTAAAGTGGATGGAATGGGTTTGAAGGGATGAAAGGCAGCTAAGAATCTTTCACCATGTTCAAAAAGAAATAAATGAAATGATTACAAACAAAGAGCAGTGAAGAATTCTTTATTATAGTAATCAAGAATGTTTAAATTAGCAAAGCAAGAGCATTTAAGAATTCGTGCTTATAACCAATTTAGAGGAAAACATTAAGAATAATCACATCTGAAATCAGAGTACAATTAAGTAAATTCTGATTCAATCCTTTATGTAAATTATTCAGAAATGGACGCAATGATATTATAAACAGATATAAAACTTAAGACATAGGATAGAAAGACTTATTGAACTGCAGTCCGACACATGAATCCTGCAAAAAGTCCTGAGCTTCAAATTTTCATCCAGTAAGCCACAAATAAATTTCTCCAAAATGCTTTTATTCCAAAAACATCAATGTCACAGCAAAGTAATAGAATCCACCCTCAACACTCTCTTTGAGGGTTTATTTATACAAAAAATGATTGAAAAAATCTCACACTAACCTAGCCAATAATCTAGGGTGACTAATGAGTAAGTTACGATAAAAAGGAGACAAATGGTCTCGTAAATAGGACAAAAAGTAATTGTTGGTGTGTTGTTTCCTCCTTTTGAGGATGTGTTGGAGGCAGGTGCTAAAAATAGGGCTCGATTCTGTTCCTTTGAGTAATTCTTTTGCTTGTCTGACACTCTTCGTTTCTACTGATACTCTTTCAACTGCCCAACTGATACTCTTTAACCTGTAATCATTTTTTATCCTTTACATGATAGTAAAAAGATAAAATTCTCAACCTGAAGATAAATTTCATAAAATTTCCAATAAGTCATCCCACCATTGATCTTCTGCTATAATGGTTCTTTTAAGTTTTCTCAATGTTTCATCGGCCTCTGTGAGTTTGTAAAAAGTGGGTTGATTAGGGAACAAATAATTTATTTCATGCTCAAGATGAAACAAGTTCTTTAACCTGTCATAAAGATTCCTCCCTGTTGGCAATGTTGCTTCTGACAAACTGATAGAATGATCAGTTGTGTTATGAGCATGTATATCTATTTTCTTAACATAGGTTTCCAGGTCCATTATCTTGTCCTCTGAGAGCATAGGACTGGGTAACCCATTGTCCAATAAAACCTGAAATTTTCCTTTGAAAGCATTAATTTCTTCCAGAATATCTGAGCACTTCCTTTCCAAAATCTGCATAAGAGTTCTTTTGGTAAAAACTCTTTTTATTTCTAAAATAGTGCCTGTCTTGTCATCAATTCCTAATTCTGCAAGCTGTTGCTTAGTCCGGGTGTTCAAAAACTGTATAAGTTGAATGGCTTGCTCAGGTCTGCCCCTTAATTCATTTCTTGTTTTGTCTATTTCTGCCTGAGCTACTTTGATCAAGTCATTTTGTTCAAAGATCGTTTGAACAAAGGACCAAATACTTTTTATTGACTCAATTATATTGTCCCAAAGAATTTCATTTATTTCTCTCAAAGGCTTCTCTAATGAAAGATCTTTTTCTAAAGCCTTAACCAATCTTTCTAGCCTCTTAATTTCCCTGGTATTATCAGCAACAGTGTTTTTAGACATATCATATTTCTGCTCCAAATTTTCTAACTGCAATTTTGTGGTTTGAAGTTCTGTGACTCTGAGTTTTAAACTTTCCATTTGTTTTATCAATTCATCAGCACTTAAACTGAAAGTGTTCACCTGTGATGACTCTGTTTGTTGATTTGCTATTGTAGTACCTGTAGTGACCTCTATTGTAGATGTTTGCATGATAACCTGTTTTTCTTGTAATTCCTGTTCCAATTATTTCTCTGTTTCACTCAGTTGCTCAGTCATTTTCAAGAGCAACTCCATCATTTCTTCCTGTGAATTTTGCTTCAAAACTTCTTGAGTCTGGGGGTGCCTTGAGGCTGGCAATTTTAGTTGCTTTCTCAGTGCAGCAATATCATCATCTTTCTTTTTAATTAGTGCCTCAATGCTTTTGATATCTTTGGGATTGTGACCCAAATTGATGATTATGTCTTCCAGAGACTTTATTCTATTATCTTTTGCCTGAGAAGAGGCCTTCTCAATTTGCAACTGGGTGTTTGTATTATTTAAAGAATCTTGCAGCCTTAGGGCTGCCATGGCCTTATCAGTAAGAGTGGAATATACCATTTCCCCAGTTTGTTTATGCAGCTCTATCTGGTCCAAGGGATGAATGTCTTTTGCCAGGACCTCAAAATTGGTCCTAATATAATCAGCTGTTGTCATGGGTTTGGGCACCTTGGATTTGAAATGGCTCATCATCATTTTGCCTTGTTGAATGTCAAATGCTGACATTAACCTTTCCTAATTATGTGGAGCCATTTTCAGATACTGATCATATACCTTAATTCTCAATGGATCATTCTTTGCCTTTATATTAATGAAAGTTCTATTTTCATCACCTGTATCTGTTTTTGGCGGCTTGAAAGAAGATACTTCAGTACTCAACTATTTTTGCAAAGCTTTTCCTTTCTGTTCTCTGTGTCATACTAACTGAACCAGTTAGTTGACTATCTTCTCTTTCATCATCAAACATATCATCTATAATTTCCACTTCTGGGAGTGGATTAAGTTTCTTCTTTTTAGCTTGATGTAGCTCTGAGGAATTTTGGGAGGAGTGGTATCTGGAACCTGTCTTTTCTTGCCTATTTCCTTATTGGATGGAGTTTGCAATTCTAAAACTTCAGGACGATTTACTTGGGTGGGAGAAACTTGTGTTTGATTTGGTGCTTTGGAGGTTTGAGGTTTCTCTGCCATGATAAAAGTTTCAATGACCTGTATTTCAGGTTCCTTTCCTTTGCCTTTAGACTCTACTGCAATTGATGGACTGCCTTCCTGTAATCCCTGTTGGAGATTTCCTGCTGAAGAAGTGCCAATGTGAGGTACCTGCACTTGACCACAAGATTCTAGGTCATACTTCTTCTCAAGATCTTTCATAATTTTGTTTATATTGTCTTCTTCACTATCTTCCTCAACTAGTGTTTCTTCCACCCACTCATCTTGATTAGCATATTGTTCTATTTCAGGAATCCTGTGGTGAGAGTATGGGAATGATTTTTTCTTCATTCTTTTTTCACAGATAAAACCAAATGGATCATAAGGAACCCAACGGAAACTCTTTTGTAACTTGCAACGGTTTTGTAGTATATCTTCTGCTTCTCGCTCAGCGTCCCTAGAGGTGCATATGAAGGGACCTAATTGACTTTTAATCCTGAGTTGGGCTTTCTTTTTTACACTACAAAAATGAATCATATCATAATTATTCATTTGCCTGAAATATTCCAAGGCAAAAAGTCTCATAGGTACATATTTTGGCAACTTGAATGGATGCAATTCACATCCATATATTCTGATGACTGAATGATTTTGGTATAAATACCAATCCCCAACTTTGTATGTCCTTGAAAGCTGCAAAGTCTTCTTAATTTCATTACTGAGCCTTGGAGGAGGGATTCCTGTCAACAAGGTAGTTGCAGGATATACAAAAAGATCAATGAACTCAGCATAAGAATAGGGAGAATTATAAGAAGAGTGAGTTATGGGAGACCAAAATATAACAGATCGAGGGTTTCCCTTGGCATCAAGCTTTTGAACAGGAAAAGGGAACTTCTCTGATTGATAATAAATGATGAGATGGTAAATGACTGAGGAATATTTAAACACTTTCTCATTATCTAGCTTCATGAACTGGTCATGGATTTTATTGGCAATGAAGGATGCAAAGTCATATTTTACTGCAGGAGGTTGTCCAGGAGTAAAGATAGATAGCAAAACAAGGGTTATTTCATCAACATATTCACTGGTATTGAAACCCATGACAAAAGATATCATATTTAGGATGAGCTTTCCTAATTTAGTGAAATAAGAAAAACCATAGGGAGGAGGTCCCCTAGGTTGATGTTCAGGCAACATAAAAGTCTGGCAAATGCATTTCAATTTTTCTGGGGTCAATTGGGTGGAATTTTCAAGTAATTCTTCCATGGACAAGGGAGTTAGCTCTTGATCAGGTTCAAAATGAAGCATTGTGTTGATAGCTTGGGGAGTAATGGGGAAAAAAATACTCTGGTCAGGGGACATTACTGCTCTTTGAGTTGGATCATAGTTAGAATGGAAGTAGTGGATAATTTTTGGGAAAATGTGGACTGAGGGGATGAGATATCTCGAGAAATTGGATTCCCACAATCCAATGACATCCAATCCCTTCGAATAATCGTCTCTGCAGCGACAATAACTTCAAAGGGGGCTTTCATCAAACACTAAGTCTTTAATTTGAAAGTCTTTATCCACTAAGGGCAAATATTCTAACTCTCTGTGGGGGGCATTTAATGGGGTTACATTTAGAGTTGCCGGAGCTTCCATTTTGATTCTTGTGTATTCAAAATGGAAGTTTCTGGATTTTCTTCACAGAAATGACGCGATTTCAGTTTTAATGAGGGAAATTGGCACAGTTGTAGGTTTGGGGGGAACAATTCGCAGTTTTTAAAAATCAGGGAATGATTTTAGCAATAAGATTTTAACACTGATCCAGTGGAAAAACAAGGAACACAGAGTTTCTTTTAAAGTTTGGAGCGCAATAGAATATATACCTGTTTTCAGAGGCAAACTGGGATTTAACAGGTATCAAGTGGTGGCAAGAAGATGCTTGAACACTGGTTCGGCGGAATTCTCGAGCAAAATTGGATAGAACAGTAATTTTCAGTGAAAATTTTGAATTTCACAGTGGAAGGCGCAGTCGCTTTCAGCAATGAAAATGACAGAAAAAACACGAAATTTGTTTTATTTACAAAGTCAAAAGGGATTTTATTTTATCGAGGAATGACGTCATCGAGGTACGGGATGACTTGTGGCAGGGGTCGGGCGGTAAGCGGTAATTTCCACACCGCTTATGGGCAATGGCAATTTTAAACGGGGAGGCAGTGATTCCATTTAGAAGTCAACATGTGGCCGGTGGACTATTCCAAAACCACAGTGCCCCCGCGCGTTAACTTTCGGATGCAAGACGGCCAGCGGAACGATCGTGGACCGTTGATTTTTGGAGGGGCGATCCAACGGTTGAAGGGACGCGGATTTGGCGGGGGTTTAATGTGCGGGCCCGATGGGTCTTTGAAATGATTATCATTTAATTAATCATCTCGGGAGGCTTTTGATAGGCGGAAAAGATGGTTATTAATTAACCCTGATGATTTAATTAATCCCACTTTTTAATCGGGGTTGCGGCGGGGTTGAGGAATCTTAACTAAGGTTAGGGTGTCAGGCGGAAATGAAATACCACGTGGATGAGTTACGAAGGCTTCGGGGGACTTTCGAATTTTTGTTTTTAAATAAAAACTTCGGGTTTATTTATTTTTCCTTTTAAACATATAAAACTATATGTTAAAAAGTTTTTTCGATATTTCTTATTATATGGTAATAAATAAATGTTATTTATAAACCATAGGGGTAGGGAATAACTTATATGGGTATTTTTAGCCAAAGGGTTTTTATTGGGGGTTTTTCATTAATCAAAGGGGATTTAATAAACTTTGGCTAAAACTTTAATAAGAGGGGTTTTTGAGATATTTATTTAGAAGGAGTTATACAATAGGGAAAGGTCTTTTCACTAGGGATTTAATAAATAAATCAGAAGTTAATATGACAAAGGACAAGGTAAACTCAAAATACTTAACTATAACTAAGAAAGTGAAGATTTCTGAAGTAAATCACATCATCTTAATTTCAACACTTCAATATAGAATAGCAAGTGATTTTTGAGGGATTATTGTGGAAATTTACATGATTTTCCTACGTAAAATAGGATTTTACTTAGGAAAAGGTTAAAAGTGAATGATTATAATGACAAATAATCTCAAGTACTTAGATCTTTTTGATCATTAGGCCGAGGGTCCGGTCCCTCCAAAATTCAAGGAAATGCTTTGAGCCCCTTCAATCTCCAAATACCTTAGTACTTTTAGGGAAATCAGTAAAAATCTTAGGAAAAAAGTGATGTGAGAAGTTAATGATTTTGAATTTGCTTTCTTTGAATTTTCCAGTGCATTTCTTGCTTCAGTATTTGTGATGGAGCTAAAAAATTAAACATATTTAGCACCATCATTCATCACATGAAACTTTGCAACACCATCTACCTACGCTATCTACTTTACACTACCATTTTTTCTCCTTTATTAGGGTGCATTTAGACTTGCAAACCCTTATCAATCTTTTTCTTTTTACATGGCCAATCTATCTAATTCTATCCTTATTACATCCAAGGGCTCAGATTAAACTGTTGAGAACCTTTTATTAACTCTACCTATCTACTTATCTGCCAAGATTAAACTGTTTGGCTAGATATTTATTCTCTATTCTATAACATGAAATTGAAACATGAATGAGTCAAGTTTATACAGTTTGACTCTTCATAAATTGTGGCAAAGTTTAACAAGCTGCACACAATTACTTATTTACAAAAAATGAAATAGTAGTGGCATTTGGATTTGCACACTTTCCTTGGTCTATTTTTGTTTGGGGTTCATTTCTTTCACTTTTTTTGACCACTTTATTTTTCTTACCCTTTGATTTTTCTTTTAGGGTATACCCTCTTTACATTTTTTAAATTTTTTTTAATTTTTTAGTTTTTCTAGAATATGGAACACCTTTGCTCAAGAAAAGGTTAGAACATATTCCATAGTTCAATCAAGACAATCATGAAAAATGACACCTATTGGTATAGGAGTCTAACACTGGCTCCACTTGGGGATGGCTTTTTCTTATGAAAAGTCAAGAACAGCAGATCAGATGCCTCAAAATGCTCTCAAACTGAACCATGTAATCTTCTTCTTCTGGTAGCTTTATTGTATATATGATAGTGAGACTTTTGAAGCTCAGGGCCTTCACTTCGGGCTTCAACTCCAGCAAGTCACCATCCAATCCAAAATGATGCATTAAAAAAGGATATATTATGTACAAGTTAGAAAAATCAAAACATCCTAGTAAATAGGATCAAAATAGTGCTTCAGCATTCAACCATTGACTGGTCCCTCCTCAGCTTCTGAATTGTCCAAATTCTTCAAAAAGTATGTGTTATTTCCCTGTAAGGCATGTATGATGTAAGGCCCTTTCCATAAGAAATCAAATTTCCCATGTTTCCCTTTCTCTTCCCTTCTGGAATCCCATCTTAGGACTTTGTCTCCTAGTTGAAAATCTTCTGCTTTAGTTCTTCTGTCAAACATTTTCTTTAACTTTTCCTGCAAGACTTGAGATCGTTGATATACTTCTTCTCTGGTTTGCTGCAAGTGGATTGTTTGATTAATTCTTCTCTGAATATCATTTGGTTCCACTTGAGCCTCCTGAAGTAACTTCATAACAGGAATTCCTAAATATGATGGGAATCTTGCCTCAATGCCATAAACTAATTCATATGGACTAGTCCCAATTGATTTCTTAGTTGTAAGTCTGTCTGCCCACAATGCATTGATCAGTTTCTTGTGCCAGTTCTTTTTATTTTCTTCCAATAATTTTTTGATGATATTAATAAGGCTTTTATTGGAGGATTCTACCAGTCCATTACCCTGAGGGTAATAGGCTGTTGAATGGCCTAAAGTAATATGATATTTATTGCAAAAACTAATCATTTTCTTTGACTTAAATGCAACAGCATTATATGTTATAATCTTCTCTGGACAACCAAATCTTGAAAGTATATTTGTTTCTAAAAACCCTATAATCACAGAATCATTGGCTTGCTTGCATGGGATAGCTTCAATCCATTTAGTGAAGTAGTCTGTGGCAGTAAGAATCCATCTGTGTTGCTCTGAAGAAGGGGGATGGATTTCTCCAATAAAATCTAATCTCCATTGTTGAAAAGGTCTTTCTGTGGAAATTGGTTTTAATGGCAAAGGTAACAAATTTCTTTTACCCTCAAATATCTGACATTTACGACAAGATGTTACAAATTTCTTAACATCAGAAAATAAGGTTGGCCAATAAAAACCAGCCCTCAAGATTTTGTCTGCAGTTGATTTCCAGTAGAGATGTCCACCACAATCCCCTGCATGAAATTCATTAAGAACTTTATCAGCTTCATTTTTTAATAGACAATTCAATAAGATTCCTTCATGATTTTTCCAAAATAGAGTGCCATCTAAAATACAATATTTCAAAGATGTCATTTTCAAAAATCTTCGTTTCGTTCTGGACAACCCTGGAGGAGCTTGCAGGTTTAATAAAACATGAATAATATCAGTGTACCAGGGTGAATCTAAGAAGGTTTGACTGATCTGTGGAGTCGCCATCTCCTGTTCGTTATCCAGTTCGTTAATGTCTAAGGCTTGGCAATTAGTTTCAGTCATGAGTTGAGCTAAACCTTGACCTTTGATGAGTTTAGTTGGTTTAATTTCGATATCATATTCCAAAATGGTAGCGATCCACTTACCTCGTTTGCCTTCAATACCATCTTGTGTCAAGATGTCTTTAACTACAGCATTAGGCACATAAGCTATCACATGAGAATATAATATATAAACTCTGAAATCTTTAATTGCTTTTACCAGTGCAAAAGCTTGTTTCTCCATGATATTGTATTTCAAAGATGCATCTCTAAGTGCTTTACTAAAAAAGGCAATTGGTTTTCACATCCCTGATCATCCTTCTGTAGTAAAACAACTGCAACTGTATGTTCAGAAGAAAATGAAAAAATAATGAAATCTCTGTCAAATTTGGGACTGGTAAGAACTAGTGTTCTTGTTAAAGCCATTTTGATTTCTTCGAATGATTGCTTGGATTCTACAGTCCCGTCAATGCTTGAATCTTTTCTCAACATGTTAGTAAGTAATCTAAGTAATTCAGCTAAACTAGAAATAAATCTTCTCAAGAAATTAATCTTTCCTATGAAGGCTTGCAACTCTTTTATGTTTCTGGGATGAGGTATTTGCAAAATTGCTTGTATTCTTTCTGGATCAATCCTAATGCCATCTTTAGAAATAATATGGCCTAAGAGCTTTCCTTCTTCCAAACCAAACAATGACTTTTTAGGGTTTAAAGAAATCCCATACTTTCTGCACTTTATAAATACTTGCCTTAAATGATCTAAATGTTGTTGATCTTTTTTAGAAAAAACAGTCAAATCATCTAGATAAATAACCAGAAAATCATGTATTTATTTAGCAAAAGCAATGTCCATTGCTCTTTGAAATGTAGCTCCTGCATTCTTGAGTCCAAATGGCATTTTGACATATTTAAACGTACCCCATGGTGTTGTGAATGCTGTTTTATCTTGATCATCAGGATGAACCAGAATCTGGTTATACCCTGAAAATCCATCCAGAAGAGATATTCTTGAAGATCCTACTACCCTCTGTAGAATATGGTCCATTTTAGGCAAAGGATAGTTATCTTTTAAAGAAACTTTATTCAAATTTCTTAAATCGACACACAGTCTAATTTCTCCAGTTTTCTTTCTTGTTGGTACTAGATTAGAAACCCATTCTGAGAACCTAATAGGAGCTATAATTCCTGCTTCATACATTCTTTTAATTTCCTTTTCAATTGAAGGTAATAAAACAGGATTTATTCTTCTAAGTTTCTATTTGAAAGGTTTCTGATCTGGTTTCAAAGGTATAGTGTGTTGGATTATGGATGTATCATATGATTTAAGATCTTCATAACTCCAGGCAAAAACATCCTGGAATTCTTTTAATAGTTCAACATATTTAACCTTTTGATCTCTTGGCAGAGATTTGGACAACTTAACCATTTTGGGATTTTCTGGGGTTCCTAAGTTGCATTCTTCAATATCAGCTTTAACAGGTTCCATTTTAGGTCTAAATGGAATATCATTTGAGTCAAAAAGATCTTCCAAAGGAGTTAATCCTTTGGGCAAATAATTATCTTTTAAATTGATGATTTCTGTCTCATCTTCTATGATCTCATCAGATTCCATGTGTTTCAAATCCTGCATGTCTTTTTCTGTGAATGTGGTTGGGTGCAGCGTATGAATTGCATTCTCTCTTGAAATATCTATTTTTTGTTCTTTTTTTTTATCAAATTCATTAATAGTTATGTCTTCATCTATATTACAGTTAGAAAACTCATTTTGAAGCGTCAAAAAACTATTGATTTGATTATTATTTACAAATACTTGTCAATTCAAAAGATTGTCCGGTATAGCAGGCCTATGTCTAATCTCAGCTGAAAACTAATGATTAGGATCAAAAGGTAACTTACATGTGCTAGCGAACATTGCAAGACTGTGAGCATGCAGGTTTTGTTTTCTAGGAATTTTGGCAAGTTGAGCTTGCAGAAATGTATTGAGAATTTCCACAACTGTTTCTCTGTATTGTTTCAATCTCATGTCTTTTGTTGAACATTATCCTTTAATTTGTTGAATAATTAGCTCGGAGTCTCCTATGATTGATACCCTAATAGCTCCTAATTTCTTGACATGTTTAAGTCCTAACAAAAGAGCTTCGTACTCTGCCATGTTGTTAGTGCATTTGAAATTCAACCTATAAGCATGACCCTCAGCATAATTATTTTCAACATTATGTAACCAAATCCCAGCTCCTGCTCCTAATTTGTTTACTGAGCCATCAAATTCTAAATGCCATAGAATTTTGTGTTCATAATCCTCATCAATTGTTTTAAAATGTTTCTTGACAGGAGCTAGTTGTTTAGTTTTTTCTGGTATTTCTTGATCATCTGGTGTTTCTTTGTTTTCAGAAATCTCTTCAATTTGAATAGTGGATGTAGTTGTAGTTTCCTTTTCAGGTGCTTCTAGCTCAGTTGGAAGGTCCATTTCAGCGTTGTAAAGGATGAAAGAATCCATATCAAAATGCACTGAATAGACAAGGAAGTTTTCAGGCTTCTCATGGCTACTCACCAAGTACTTCATCAAGGTTTCTCTATATAATCTTTTAGGTTGACCAAATACTGAAATAGTGGCATATGACATGTCGAGTTGAATAGATCCTCCAAGTTTAGCACCCCAGGATCTAGACAAAAACATACCATATTTAGGAGGGATATCAGCCACTACTATATCCATCAAAATAGACTTCGCAGGGTATTGCACCAAAGTAACACACAAATCTTTAATCAAACCTAAACATCTTACCTGACTAGAATCAAAAGAAAACAAATATTTATACGGTCTGGTAATGTCTAAATTTAATCTTTCCATCACAGCTTTTGGCATCAAATTGTGGGATGCTCCAGAATCAAGCATAGCATTGTGGAGTATTTTGTCATGAACGTTCAGGCTCACATAAAATGGAGGAGTTCCTCCACTTTCTGGTTTGCCATTTACCTCGGGGCCAAAAAGGAGTTTGGGTTGATCATCAAGAATATTTACTGAATCATCCATTCCAGTAATGTTAATGTTTAGGGATTTGCTGATTTGACTTCTATAGACATCATGTTTAGCCAATTCTGATAAAGGAATAGCTCTCTTTAGTTTGCCTATTTCAGCCTCTAGATTGAAAGGTTTTTCTGTTTGAGTTTTAGTGTTTTGTACAGTTGGGTTTTCTCTATTTTTTGGGTCTTCAACGTTTTTCTCTTTTTCATGAGTGAAATTTTGTTTTGAAGGTGTTTCTGAACTAACTTCTACTGTTTCTTCTACGTTTCCTACAGGAGGAAAAGTATTAGATTGTTGTTTATTGTTTGGTTGGTTGTCAAACACATCTTCAATTATTGGATTTGAAGGGTTAGGAGTTGTTCTAGACAGAATTTGTACAGGGGGAATGTTTTGTACAGGAGGGATTTTACCTTTGACATTTTGTTTTACAGCTTTCTGTTTGCTATTCTCTGGCACATCAATCCGTCTGCTTCTCAAATTGTACTGTTTATGAACCTCATAAATCACTGTGTCATAGCCTTCTTTAAAATCAAAAGTCTCTCCTGAATGAGTTTGGAATGTTTCAAGAATGTGATTCTCCTGATCATCCTGAGATAGGAAAACTTCTGGTTCATTTTATTTTTCAGTCACATTATTTATTTCGACATCCTCAGTAGGTTCTTCAGAAGTTGATCCTTCAACAAAGTTTTCTTGGAAAGGTGGCCTGATATTTTGGTCAGGGACATTCTTCCCAATATTTTGGTTCTAATTTCTCCTAAAGTTTGGGTTTCTTGCAACATTTTGATTATCACCAGTAGACTTTCTTTCGATTGTCTCCACTCTATCTCCCAATCTTTCCATACCTTTAATGATTGCATCCATCTTTCTTTCAAAAGCTGAAGGCTCTTCATTCATAGGCATTCTTCTTTCGGCCCTAGCTCTGGCTTGTTTTTCTATGAGGTTTGCTTCTACACTAACCACTATTCTTTGCATTTCCTCTAAGGTTTGGGGGGCTCTTTCCCTGAGTGAATATGCTATGTCTGAGTCAAAACCATCAGAAAATTTAACCAATACTGAGTCTGGAGGTGGTCTAAGGTTTTGAGGAACTGCGTTGTAGGCTTCATTAAATCTAATGATGTAATCTTGTACTGTTTCATTTGGTCTTCTCCTCAATTTTTCAAATTCTGATAGGATCTGAAGAGGATCTTTCTTCTTCTCCCATCTATTCAAAAATGCCCTATACAAAGCTGGTAAATTAGCAATACTGTTCGGGGCAAGGGCCCTAAACCATGTTCTGACTTCCCCAGTAAGACTCTGGACAAAAATTCTCATGCGAACATCATCAGCATCAATTTCATAAAACTCAAATTAATCAGTCATCCTTTTGGTGTTTTGTTGAGCTGTGTAAGTATCTGAACCATCAAAAGGAGCGATCTTACTCTGATAATCCTGAGGCAAAGCAACAGGGTTATTAGGCAACCTTAAAGGGGCATATCGATTGGCCATTGGAAGATATAGTGGGATAACATGAGTTGATGGTCTGGTAGGAGGGGATGGAGGAGTAGAAGGAGTGGCTTGTTTTTGAGAAATTTGAGGAAAGGTGATTGAGCTTGGGGAAGCTTCAGTAATTACAGAAATGTCTGAACTTTCTTCAAAGGTATGTTCGGATTGAATGGAGTTTTGTAATTGTCTGTTCAGGTGATATGAAACAAATCTGAATTGCAAATCTTCAAAAAACAATGGATCTGGAACTAATCTTGATAATTCAGTTTCAGAAAAATTTACAAATAAGGATGCTTCAAATCGTTCATGAAAAGGAATTTCGTAAACATATATAATTTTCACAGGACAAGATGCAGATCTAGAAAGCGGTCTAGAACTTCCAGAACTCTCTTGACTTCCTATTTCAGAACTTTCTTGACTTCCTTGTCTTCTAAGAATCCTAGGAATCATATTTGGATTTTCAAATATCGTTGGTGGATTGGGGTCAGGATTTGACCTAGTATGTCGAATCCATTCTGAAGCCAGTTTTTCTAGACTATGTGTTTTTTGGATTTTTGGTTTTAATTGAAAAAATAAATACAAATTCTACAAATTCTTCAAGAAATAATGATTTATGATTAAAATTTTCTCAAAGATTTATTGAACTAGAGAGTCTGATTAAATATTTTGAAACTAAGGTTCAGTATATAAGCTAAATCAGAGATAGACTGAAGCAGCATTTATTTACTTTTGCAATTTGCAGAGAAAAAGCAATTTCAAAGGCTACCTGGCTGATCTTCAGACTCTGTCTATAGCTTATAAGTGAACAATATTAACAATAAAAATGATTCAGCTCCCCAGTATGGTCGCCACTATGTTATCACTCAGGTTTTCCTTGAAGTTGTAAGAAAAGGAAAGTATACCCGAGGTAACCACAAACCAACCTTCAGATGCAGAATCTAGCCAATCTGCATCCAGAGAGGGCTCTCTCTTTATGATTTATCTTTGTTCCTAGAAGGTTTTAGGCTAGTTATAGATCCAAGAGTTTGATTTTGTTTGAATGGTGGAATCTGCTAACTAAAGGCAAGGTTGATGATTTTCAGTCCATTGGGCTATGGAGTCAAAGGATGGCTTTACTGGATTTCTATTCTACACACAAGATGGCTTTGCAGGGCAAGATAGCCAAACAGAGAACAATCCTTAAAATTTAAAGTGGATGGAATGGGTTTGAAGGGATGAAAGGCAGCTAAGAATATTTCACCATATTCAAAAAGAAAGAAATGAGATGATTACAAACAAAGAGCAGTGAAGAATTCTTTGTTATAGTAATCAAGAATGTTTAAATTAGTAAAGCAAGAGCATTTAAGAATTCGTGCTTATAACCAATTTAGAGGAAAACATTAAGAATAATCACATCTGAAATCAGAGTACAATTAAGTAAATTCTGATTCAATCCTTTATGTAAATTATTCAGAAATGAACACAATGATATTATTAACAGATATAAAACTTAAGACATAGGATAGAAAGACTTATTGAACTGCAGTCCGACACATGAATCCTGCAAAAAGTCCTGAGCTTCAAATTGTCATCCAGTAAGCCACAAATAAATTTCTCCAAAACGCTTTTATTCCAAAAACATCAATGTCACAACAAAGTAGTAGAATCCACCCTCAACACTCTCTTTGAGGGTTTATTTATACAAAAAATGATTGAAAAAATCTCACACTAACCTAGCCAATAATCTAGGGTGACTAATGAGTAAGTTACAACAAAAAGGAGACAAATGGTCTCGTAAATAGAACAAAAAGTAATTGCTGGTGTGTTGTTTCCTCCTTTTGAGGATGTGCTGGAAGCAGGTGCTATAATAGGGCTCGATGCTGTCCCTTTGAGTAATTCTTTTGTTTGTCTGATACTCCTTGTTTCTACGGATACTCTTTAATCTGTTCAACTGATACTCTTTAACTTGTGCTCATTTTTTATCCTTTACATGATAGTAAAAAGATAAAATTCTCAACCTGAAGATAAATTTCATAAAATTTCCAATAAGTCATCCCACCATTGATCTTCTGCTATTATGGTTCTTTTAAGTTTTCTCAATGTTTCATCGGCCTCTGTGAGTTTGTAAAAAGTGGGCTGATTAGGGAACAAATACTTTATTTCATGTTCAAGATGAAATAAATTCTTCAACCTGTCATAGAGATTTCTCCCTGTTGGCAACGTTTCTTCTGGAAAACTGATAGAATGAGCAGTTGTATTATGAGCATGGATATCTATTTTCTTAACATAGGTTTCCAGGTCCATTATCTGGTCCTCTGAGAGCATAGGACTGGGTAACCCACTGCCCAATAAAATCTGAAATTTTCCTTTGAAAGGATTAATTTCTTCCAGAATATCTGAGCACTTCCTTTCCAAATTCTGCATAAAAGTTCTTTTGGTAAAAAATCTTTTTATTTCCAAAATAGTGCCGGTCCTGTCCTCAATTCCTAATACTGCAAGTTGTTGCTTAGTACGGGTGTTTAAAAACTGTATAAGTTGATTGCCTTGCTCAGGTCTGCCCCTTAATTCATTTCTTGTTCAGTTTATTTCTTCTTGAGCTACTTTGATCAAGTCATTTTGTTCAAAAATTGCTTGAACAGAGGGCCAAATACTTTTTATTAACTCAATTATATTATCCCAAAGAATTTCATTTATTTCCCTCAAAGGCTTCTCTAATGAAAGATCTTTTTCTAAAGCCTTAACCAATCTTTCCAATCTTTTAATTTCCCTGGTGTTATCAGCAACGGTATTTTTAGATGTATCATATTTCTACTCCAAATTTTCTAACTGCAATTTTGTGGTTTGAAGTTCTGTGACTCTGAGTTTTAAACTTTCCATTTGTTTTACCAATTCATCAGAACTCAAACCAGAAGTGTTTACCTGCGCTGGCTCTATTTTTTGATCTGTTGTTTTAGTACCTGTTGTTGTAATAGCTTCTGTGATGGATGCCTGCATGATAGCTTCCTTTTCTTGTAAAGCTTGTTCCAATTCTTTCTCTGTTTCACTCAGTTGCTCAGTCATTTTTAAGAGCAACTCCATTATCTCTTCCTGCGAATCCTCCTTCAAAACTTCTTGGGTCTGGGGATGTCTTGAGGCTGGTAATTTCAACTGCTTTCTTAGTGCAACAATATCATCATCTTTCTTTTTGATTAGTGCCTCAATGCTTTTGATATCTTTGGGGTTGTGACCCAAACTAATAATTATGTCTTCCAGAGACTTTATTCTGTTATCTTTGGCCTGAGAAGAGGCCTTGTCCATTTGCAATTGGGTGCTTGTGTTATTTAAATAATCTTGCAGCCTTAGGGCTGCCATGGCCTTATCAGTAAGAGTGGAATACACCATTTCCCCAGTTTTTTTATGCAGCTCTATCTGGTCTAAGGGATGAATGTCTTTAGCCAGGACCTCAAAACCGGTCCTAATATAATCAGCTGCTGTCATGGGTTTTGGCACCTTGGACTTGAAGTGGCTCATCATCATTTTGCCTTGTGAAATGTCAAATGCTGACATTAACCTTTCCTGATTATGTGGAGCCATTTTCAGATATTGATCATAAACCTTCATTCTCAATGGATGATTCTTTGCCTTTATATTAATGAAAGTTCTTTTTATATCACCTGTATCTGTTTTTGGTGGTTTAAAAGAAGATACTTCAGTACTTAACTGTTTTTGCAATTCTTTTCCTTTGTGGCCTGTATGTGTTTCACCTGCTGTGCCAGTCAGTTGACTATCTTCTCTTCCATCATCAAACATTTCATCAATGATTTCCACATCTGGAAGTGGATCTGGTTTCTGTTTTTTGGCTTGATGTATCTCTGAGGACTCTTTGGGAGGAGTAGGATCTGGAGCCTGTCTTTTCTTACCTATTTCCATCTTAGATGGAGTTTGTAATTCTGAAACTTCAGGATGATTTACCTGAGTGGGAGAAACTTGTGATTGATCTGGTGCTCTGGAGGTTTGAGGTTTCTCTGCCATAATAAAAGTTTCAATGACCTGTATTTCAGGTTCCTTTCCTTTGCCTTTTGACTCTACTGCAATAGATGGACTGCTTTCCTGTAATCCCTGTTGTAGATTTCCTACTGAAGAAGTGCCAATGTGAGGTACCTGCACTTGTGCAAAAGATTCTAAGTCAAAGTTTTTCTCAAGGTCTTTCATAATTTTGTTCATTTTGTCTTCTTCACTTTCTTCCTCAACTAGTGTTCCTTCTATACATTCATCTTGATTAGCATATTGTTCTATTTCAGGAATCCTGTTGTGAAAGTATGGGGATGATTTTTTCTTCATTCTTTTATCACAGATAAAACTAAATGGATCATAAGGAATCCAACGGAAACTTCTTTGGAACTTGCAATGGCTTTGTAGTATATCTTCTGCTTCTCGCTCGACCTCCCTAGAGTTGCAGATGAAAGGACCTAATTGACTTTTAATCCTGAGTTGGGCTTTCTTTTTCACACTACAAAAATGAATCATATCAGAATTATTCATTTGCCTGAAATATTCCAAGGAAAAAAGTCTCATGGGCACATATTTTGGCAACTTGAATGGATGCAATTCACATCCATAGATTCTGATGACTGAATGGTTTTGATATAAATACCAGTCTCCAACTTTATATGTCCTTGAAAGCTGCAAAGTCTTCTTGATTTCATTACTGAGACTTGGAGGAGGAATTCCTGTTAACAAGGTGGTTGCAGGATATACAAAAAGATCGATGAACTCAGCATAGGAATAGGGAGACTCATAGGAAGAGTGAATTATGGGAGACCAAAATATCACATATCTAGGGTTTCCCTTTGCATCAAGCTTTTTAACAGGAAAAGGGAACTTTTCTGATTGATAATAGAGGATGAGATGGTAAATAACTGAGGAATATTTAAACACTTTCTCATTATCTAGCTTCATGAACTGGTCATGGATTTTATTGGCAATAAAAGAGGCAAAGTCATATTTTACTGCAGGAGGTTGCCCAGGAGTAAAGATAGACAACAATACCAGGGTGATTTCATCAACATATTCACTTGTATTGAACCCCAAGATAAAGGATATCATATTTAGGATGAGTCTGCCTAAATTATTGAAGTAAGAAAAACCATATGGAGGTGGCCCCTTAGGTTGATGTTCAGGCAACATAAAATTCTGGCAAATACACTTCAATTTTTCTGGGGACAATTGATTAGACTTTTCAATCAGTTCTTCCATAGACAATGGAGTTAGCTCTTGATCAGGTTCAAAATGGAGCATTTCATTGATAGCTTGGGGAGTAATGGGGAAAAGAACACTCTGGTCAGGGGACATTACTGCTCTTTGAGTTGGATCATAGTTAGAATGGCAGTAGTGGATAATTTCTGGGAAAATAAGGACTGAGGGGATGAGATATCTCGGGAAATTGGATTCCCACAACCCAATGACATCCAATCCCTTCGAATAATCGTCTCTGCAGCGACAATAACTTTGAAGGGGGATTTCATCAAAAACCAAGTCTTTAATTTGGAATTCTTTATCAACTAAGGGAAAATATTCTAACTCTCTGTGGGGGGCATTTAACGGAGTTACATTTAGGGCCGCCTGTTTCGGGGAATTTCACCCAGAGGTTTGTTGGGTTACAACCTCCACAGAGCAGGGGCATGATACTTAACGGAGACTCACACAATCATGCACGTTCAAAAAAAAAAAATAGAGTAGAATGAGAAAGTTACCCGTAGGTCCTACGGTTGAAGAAGATCCCGCAGGGTTCAAACCCCCAGCAACCGTCCTTCCTTCTTAACCTGAAATACAAGAAGAAACAAGCACAAATTACTGGTTGTACAGCATATATCTACTCTAAATGTCAGTGAGATTCATATAAAACATTAAATAAATCATAATGAATGCTTGTATAACAAATATTCTCATACATATAAGCATACACTAACACGTTTATTTCGGGAACAACATGATACTTCTGTATTATAAATAGCATGTACAAAAGTAACGAGTGGAGAGATCACCTGATCCTTCCACGGCCTTCGAGCAGACCGTCGTCCGGATCCGTCTAGCCCTTGCCTCGCTAAGACTCCTTCCAAACTGGTGCATACGAGATGACATATAGGGAGATGTGCATCTCAAGGAAACAAGGGTTTCCTATAATGAACTGGGAAAGTGCAGGAGGCACGGGGAATCAGACTTGGATAGGGAATACCAAAAGAGTATAATATCAATAATTCTCTCTCTCCCTTAGGCCATACACATGAGGGGTTTTTATACTCCCTCCAAGTAGTTTCAGCAATTGGAAACAGTTGGCCACGTGCTGGGGTGGTTGAACTACCTGAGTAACCATCAACCCAGCCCAAAAATAGGGAATAATTATATATATTTTAATCATTTTTAATGGCATACGCGAAAAATTCTAGCTGGACTCGCGTATACACGCGGAAAAGTACGGGCATAGTCGCGTATGGGGATTTTTACACTGTTTTTAAGTGAATTTGTCCAAGTCTGTAGGAATGGGTGCCCAAAACCATCAAAGCAATCATGAATCATATCAAGGTGAGAAATGATGCTATAACAGATGCCCCCTAATATATGAGGTCAGAAGGGGTACATGATGGCCGAAATGTATTATGCACATAGAAAGAACTTCGCAAGGACAAGAGAGGACTTCACCATATTTCAGCCTGCCAAAAACCAATGAAATAAAATAGAGAGTCAACTCATGCTGAGGCGGGCATACCCATGCTCAGTCAAAAATACATCATATAGAAAGTAGTGAATAGATCCAACATGTATACAAGTATAGCTGAACTAAAAGTACACAATGAATCATCTGAGCATGGCCCGGAAATACAAGTCTGAATCAATGTCCAAGTATCACATATAGAAAGCTGATCAAAGATGGTGCAACTAGATGTCTGATCAAATAAGTAACTGAATCTCCAAGTACTGGATCATAAAAGGTGGATCAAACGGTACAATCACGCAACTCGGGAGCCAACATATAGGATGCTGCTGTACTGAACTGCAACATATAAGGGTGAACGACATCACTGGCAGAAACTGAATGGACTGTCAAAAGTGAATCGAAGAATGCTGATGCAACCCGAGGTCTTCACCGATCACTATGGCACAATTCTACACAATGGGAATAAATTAGCTGAAGTCGACCATGTGAGAAATCGTTGGATTACCGGGAAATGATGTATCCCGTTAACCAATGTGAGACAACCCACCGATAATGATAATGAGTGTCAAGGTGCCCCAGTACAATCTGACAAGTGCGAATGAATGAGTTGAAGTCGAACACTTGAAAGAATCTACCAATCAGGAGGCAATGATGAATCCCCACCGTCGATAGCGAAGAGTCTGCCACTGATGACTGCAAACCCTAAGGTACTGACAAAAAGACTCTAGACCTTATTCCCAGAGCAATGAGTCGGAGTCGATGGGAAAAGATCTGCTGGAAGGAAGGCATTAAGGCATCCCACATCAGTCCAGCACGAGTGTAACCCGCATGCCAAGATTTGGAAGGAATCGGATGAAGTAGAGTGACGGAACCAAAACCGAAGTACGTTTCCGATATGCACAAGATGAAGCTAGCGCACGGAAGAAACCCTCTAAACCAACCAATAATGAAAGCTGACACAGAGGCGAGAAATCCACCGATAGGGTCAAATGCAAATCAAGGTACTGCACGAATCCGAAGTGTGATAATGTGTGCTGACGTCGAACACAGGGGAAACCACTCAGTCAAAGGCCCATGATGATGATCAAATGCTGAGCACGAGGTCACCTATCAATTATGGAAATAGGCCCAACGTGCGGCTCTAGATTTGCTCTCAGAGCAATGTGTCGTAGTCGATAAGAGACAAACCCGCCGGCAAGAAGTCAATGGGGACCTTCTCAAACCAGCATGAGCAGAAGATCAAAACATCTGATGTGATAGATCATGATACTGACAAGACCGGGAAGGCCAACTGAATAATGAGTCAAGAGACACCGCAGAATGGCCGACTCAGGTTTAGACTTCCCTTGAACAAAAGCACGACTCGTGATGACCATGGAAGTAAAAAGTGACACTGTATAAGTCTGTCATGCAGGAGGCAAAACAAACTCTCCATATGATTGGAAGAGATAACCAACTGGGGGAGAAATGACAAGTGAAACATGGTAAAGGCTGAACCTAGGTCAAAACTAAAACCATCCCAAATGAAGGAAATATATATAAGTATATGTGCTTTGTTCAAGGGCGACAAAACTGACTCTATACTGCCATCAAAACAACGAATATACATCCTGTTCCCGCTGTTTTTGTTATATTTGATTTTTTTGTCTTTTTCATATAATAAGCCTGAAAAAGAATAAAAGAATGCTATGGTACAATGGATAGAACGAGTATCAAGAAATCAGATGCACTAGTTCCTGGGATTGGAACAATCCTATGCTCAATGCAAGGTGGCGAAAACTAGTAAGTGATACTCAGAGGAACGTTCCATCCATGGGTAAAAAGGTGTCAAGTCGTGATAGCTAAGTGCATGCAATGGTTAACTTGTACAGAAAGTCAAGGTCAAAAGTTGGCTTAAACATCGAGTCCAAATGAAGCCGGCGAAAGGCCAGGATAAACAAGTAGCCAATATGCAATGCAGTAATACAACTTAACGACACCAGGGAGCCTCTAGGGTAAAAGCCAGAAAAAATGATAAGTGATGAAGAAGAAGAATGAAGCTTCAACACATAAGACATGGCGGGACTAAAGAGGACTCCCGAGCCTACATAAAAAGTAGCATGGGCAACAAGTGATAGCGAGGAACTAACTAGGAAGCCCATGTAAAGGAAGGCTCTACCATCAAGTCATGATTAAATAATCGGCGAGTGAAATGGGTGTAATACTCATGACCTGATGGGATCGACCCTAAGGAAATTGATCAGTATGGAGGCTAGAATGCAAGATGCAACGGAAAGTGATTTCCCTAACCTATATGCTAGTGAAGATCATATACCTGCGGTGAAGAGTCGGAAATCATGGATCAAAAACCGGGAAAAATCTCAAAATCACCAAAATGTACCTGAAAACATACCAAACTGGGCACTTCCAAGCAATCGAGTTATGCAGCTTAAGATAGATTGAAAAAATAGGCATAAGGAAATTTTGCAAAAATTTTCAATTTTTTAGCCATAAATAGACAAATTACCTCTCATTTGGTTCATTATTGCATAGATGATTTGGAAAAAGTGCTCTGGAGCAAAAAATTCTTTCGTCAAATCAGGAACAACCGACTGTCAGAACTCAGCGAAACTTCAGGTAGGCTCCTTAATCATCCTGTTTATTCATTTTGTCCATTTGGAAATTAAAATTAAGTGATTTTTAGCTTTAAAACCCTTTCTAAAATATGCGGACTTGCGCATACGCGGGTTCGTTAAAGGAAACTCGCGTATACACGTGACTGTGCAAAAGAAAAACCGCGTATGCGCAGGCCCGAAACTTAAAAAGCATGGCTAATGCATAATTTGATGAAATTTCTCAGGATGACCATCTCATGGAGGGAACGTGAGCATAGCGCAATAGACCAAAAGGTCATGCAAGATCGCGCAGCGCAAAATATCCTCCGAAATTGCGGATTGTTCAAATTCTTTAAAATGCCAAATATGAAAAGCAATGTGCGGTTGCTAGAAATGCTCGTAAATTACTGGGAACCAGATCAGGATTGCTTCATTATTGATCAGATGCCACTACGCATTGAAGTGGAAGACATATATTTCATTACTGGACTCTCCCGAAGGGGAGAACCAGTAGACTTGCACGGGAAGCCCCTGGAAGGGTTAACCGTGGAAGACTATGTCCACGTATATTGCGTAGATGGTTCCAAAAAGGTTGGAACTTAGATTGCAATTAAAGATATCAGGGATTTGCACATGAAAATCCTACTTTTCACGATCAGCAGAGTGGCAGGATCTACCTCACTACATCAGGCATCCAGGACGCAAATGAGCATAGTTGTAGAGTGTCTGACTCAGGTGTATGATTGGTGCACAGCCCTTCTACTGAACATGAAACAACAACTGACCTCGATTCGCCAAGCAAAGACCAAACATTTTGGCTATGGTACAATTTTGACAACATTCTTCTTTGAGAGGATTCCAGCTTTGAGACCCAGAGTCATCTCTACTATCAGTAGCCCGCGGGACCCAAGAATTGCCCGTTGGGCAGACATGATGAAGAGATTGGGGGGTAGTGAGGTACCCCGGACCACATGGGACGATGAGTTCTTCCTGTGGTGGGGAGAACAGATCATCGCAGTGGACGACTATCCCTATGCCGGGATGGATTTTCATGGAGATCCAGATCTAGTTCTTCCACCTAGCACAGCATGGGGAGCAGTCGGTAAGTTTTGCAAAAAATAATTTGACTTATATGATTTTTTTTGGATTTTTTCAAATATGTATGAAAAAATGAAAAAACAAACATGTTTTTGATTGGATTCATAATGACTGACAATTAAAAAATGATCATGTTTCAGATGTTGGACCAGTTCGTCCTGAGGGCCTACCGCGCCATAAGCGCCGCAGAGGTGATTCAGAGACAGTGGATTCCGACAGGACTCTCTAGGCCGTGCAGAGAAATTTGGAGGGATTAACCCGCCAGATCCCTATGGCTGCTATGGAGGACTTGTCGGAAGCCATCCAGAGACAGGTGGTAGGAGTACCCCGAGACTGGGTTAGATTATTCCGTCGAGTGGCCACTGCAGTTATGTTCTATAGGAACACGACTTTTGGGCAGGGTCCTCAGGAGTAGACAGATTTTATGTATTAGATGACTGTATATTCTTTTTTGAGACTGAACATGATGGGGCATAAGCCCAAGTTTTGTACGAGATTATGGATCCAAATTTTGTAAAGTTTTTTGACACTCTAATGATATATATACAGCGATATTTGATGTGATGTGATAAATGTATCAAATGTATGATGTTTTTTATGATAAAAAATTTATTGTATGGAATGATTAATATGCCAATCTAATGCTTGATTAGCTAATGAGTCAGCAAACCAATTGTCAGCTCGAGGAATATGAATGAATGTTAAAAATTGAAATGACCTTTGTAACAAACGTACCCTCAAGAACAATCTTAATAAAAAGGGATCTCGTACCCGATAAGTGTTGTTCAACTGCGACACCACTAGCTGGGAGTCCAAGAAAACTACCAACGAATCAACACCCAAAGATATTGCCTCCGAGAGTAGATGAATGACTGCAGTGTATTCTGCTACATTATTGGAAGCAGGACCAATGCAGACTCCTCTTGATACCAACAGCTGACCGGAAGGATAATGAAGCACCCAAGCCGCGGAAGCTAAGTTCCGAGTGTGTCTACTAGCACCATCGGCGAAACCAAAATGACTCATGACATCCAACACAACCTGCCAAAGCAGATCAAAAAACATCACCACCTCATCAAAAATCGAAAATCAATCAGATATGTACAAAGAAAAAACTACTATATACAAAAGCAAGATGCCAGGCCAAAGCCTAGGCATAATACTTCTTCAAATAGAGCCCATTTCGGGGCTCCGGCAACTCGTTCCCTTCGAATTCAACCAAGGTATATGCTCCTTTCTTAAGGACTTTTTTAACGATATAGGGGCCATACCACATCGATTTAAACTTTCCTGCCCCGAGGGCATCCTTTTCTTGGGCATAGACCAAAACAAGGTCACCTTCCGAAAAGACCCTAGGCTTGACCGCCTTATCGTACTGAACTTTTACTCAGTTTTTATGCGCTTCATTCATCGTGGCGGCATCTCGACGCTGCTCATCGAGATGTTCCAGATGAAGAAGTCGTTCTGCTAGACTAGAAGTGTCAGGAAGAAGCTCAACAGCTAATTTAAGAGAAGGAATCTCGCATTCAATAGGAAATACGGATTCCACCCTATGGACTAACTGAAACGGAGTAAAGCCAGTTGTAGTTTTCACTGACGTCCTGTATGCCCAAAGTGCAGGATATAGCATAATATGCCAGTTGGATCTATGTTTATCAATTGTCCTTTGAAGAATTGTCTTCAAGGATTTATTCACGGCTTCAACTTGCCCATTGGCTTGAGGATAATATGGAGATGAATGCTCCTGCCAGAAACCCAATTTGAGAGCCAACTCAGCCATCATACTATTCTGAAAATGACTGCCATGGTCAGTGACAATCTCTCTAGGTATACCAAAACGAGCGATAACTTGGTTGAAAAGGAACAAAGCTGTAGTCTCACCATCGTTCCCAAAAGTAGGCATAGCCTCGACCCACTTCATAAAGTAGTCTACTGCTACGATAATGTACTTGTGACCTTTTGCCGAAGGCGGGTTAAAAGTAGTATAATCAATACCCCACTTTGTAAAGGGTCTGACAGTAATGACTGGAAAAAGCGGAGCTGGATGAGCACGCATTTTTCGAGTATAAACCTGACACGGATGACACTTCTTGACCGATTCAATACAATCTTTGAAAATCGAGGGCCAAAAGTATCCAGCACGCAAAATCTTTTGGGTTGTAGCAAGCCCAGATAAATGACCCCCACAAGCTCCACTGTGAGAATCATTGAGCACAGCCTCAGCTTCTTCGAAAGTTAAGCAATGTCTTAGGATTGAATCAACCCCTCGACGGTACAAAGAATCACCAATAATCAGATAATTCTTGGCCAAGTGACGCAGTTTACGACGCTCATCTTTCGAAAAAGTAGAGGGAAACTTCGCAGTCTGGAGATATACAATGATATCCCCGTACCAAGGATCCTGTGGAGAGATTAGAAACAAGTGTTCATCCAGAAAGGACTCATCATAGATCATCTCCTCTCCACAGGGAAACTCGGAGATCAATTCCGCAAAAACTAATGAATTTTTGGATTTGGCAGACATGAACTCTAGATCAAATTCCTGTAGAATCACAATCCATCTATTATAATTTCCCCCAATCACTCGCCTGCTGAGGACAAACTGAAATGGATTGGCAGCTGCCAAGACATAAGTTTTGCGAAGAATAATGTAATGCCGGAGTCGCTGCACAGCATGAACTGCTGCTAAGGCTAATTTTTCTATCAAAGTGTATCGCAGTTCAGGTCCTACCAGTCCTCGACTAAGGTAGTAAATAACATGCTCTGCAAGAGCATCATCTTCCTGAACCAGAACCATACCGATGGTAGATTCTGCTGTAGCCAGATACAAAAGAAAATATCTGCTATAATCAGGTGGACTCAGTAAAGGAGCAGAGGTCAATGCCTTCTTCAAGGCATCGAATGAGCATTGAGCGTAGTCATCCCAAAGAAAAGGAACTCCTTTCTTCAACAGTCTCATATATCCCTTTGTAATCTCAGCATAGTTGACGATAAACCTCCGAAGAAAATTAGACTTCCCTTGGAGACTTTGAAGCTGACGGATTGAAGACTGGGGAGGCAACCGAGGTATTGCCTCAACCTTGAAGGGATCTACCCTTATCCCTTCCCTAGACACAATAAATCCCAACAGCCGACCGGATGTAACCGCGAAAGCGCACTTGTTCGGATTCAATCGAATTTTATAAAAACAACATCTTTCAAATATTTGCCGGAGGTGACCAGGATGATCCATCCTCTTTCGAGAATGAGCAGCTAGATCATCTAAGTATGCCTCGATAATCTTCTTGATGTCGTGGAAGGCGTAAGACATGGCCCGTTGAAAGGTAGCCCCAGCATTTTTAAGACCAAAAGGCATCTTCTTGTATGCAAACGTACCCCAGGGACAAATAAATGCAGTCTTATGTTGATCTTCAGGACGGATAGTAATTTGATTATATCCGGAGAAACTGTCCATGAAGGAGAAAATCTCGTTACCGGCACACTCGTCAATAATTTGATCGATGAATGGTGTGGGGTAATTGTCTTTAGGACATGCCTTATTTAGGTCTCTGAAATCGATGTACACTCGAATCGTTCCTTGCTTTTTATCTACAGGAACGGGATTTGAAACCCATTCAGTCAGAGGAACTGGGAAAATGAATCCCACCTTAAGCAGCTTTTCAACTTCAGCTTTGATAGCTGCTGCCTTCCTAGGATTGACCGGACGAAGTTTTTGCCTGAGCGGCTTAGCGTTTTCATACGTCTTGATCTCATGCTGGACGATAGATGGGTCTATGCTAGGCATTTCCTCATAATACCAAGCAAATACATCCCTATACTCTTTGAAGAGCTCGGTATAAATTTGAACCTCTTCACGGGAACATTCAGCTCCAATGAAGACATTCTCGATAATATTGGGATCCCTGGAAATGTTCACCGGGATAGTAGGAGAGATCACAGCCATGTTCCCTTCAGCATATACCTGTGCTGGTGCCAAAGGGTTCAAGACTGGGTGAACAGGTCCAGGAGAATGAAGACTTGGAAAACTTGTTTCAACTTCATTCAAGTCAGGTAGGAAGTAAGACCGATGATGCAAATCATCCCACGGTCTATCTATACCAGTCATGGCTTCCAGGATTGCCTCTTCAGATGGAAGAGTGGTATCAAGGCAATCCTGGGCCGAAGAAGAACTAAGCGTCCAAGCCAGAGCCACATCACCATCCAACTCTTCCGGTGAAAGAGGAGCTGGAATGGATTCTGCAGTGTCAACAATAGACTGATATGCAATCTCAGCTGCAGAAATCGGAAATGCCATTCCACCCACTTGACCTTCCGCTAATGTGGCAATAGGGGAAGGTAAGGTCCAAGGGTCCAAAAAATAATGAGTTCGAAAGAACTCTCTTCGAAGGGGATCCTTGGAGGATGAAATAGCATTAATATGCACCGTAGGAGGAGGAAGATCAAAAGTACCCATCAGGGAAGAATACATTCCAACTCCTAGATTCTCAACAGGCGCCTTAGTATTATCCAAATTAGGAATGGATGAGTCAAAAGGCGCATTCAGGTCTACCTGAGGACAGTCCAGTTGATCCACTGTAACGATCCTCCCTTCGTGGGGGAAACATACAATTCGAAATAATGAGGATGCAATGGCATCCATCTCATATATCCAGTTCCTCCCCAACAGAAGGTTGTAGTCCAAGGCTGCATCCACTACCTCAACCTCTATGTTAATAGTTTTTCCCCCAACACAGATGGGCAAAGCCGGGACAATACCATGGGGCCTGTGAGAATGACCATCGAATGCAGTAAGAACAGTGCTAGATGGAACAGCTTTGGGAGATCAAAGTGTCTTCCAGCATGCGAGAGACATCACGCATGTAGAAGCACCCTCATCAACAACCGTTCGAAAGATATTGCACTTCCGATACGACGATTTAATATGAAAGGCCATGTGATGAGGAAGTCTCTTCTTAAAGTTAGTCATATCGAAAGTAATCAGAAGAGAATTTTTCGGATCAACAGCCCCAATGGCAGTGAGCAAAGCACTGCGCTGAGCCGGACAAGACTGGAGTACCTCTAAAGCTGACATAGCACAAGGACTTTGCGCCAGATCTTCTACAATTGAGTAGTTCTGGGCAGCCCTCGCATTTGGATTAATCGTTGACCGCTTAGAAGATGCTTTTGGCATCCGAGGCATAGACTCAACAGTAGGCTTCGTGATGTGAAGCGGCTCAGTAGCATCAGGAACTTCCTTAGCTTTTGAAGATTCCTCTCCTCCATAATCACGGGATCTCGTAGCGATATCCGCGTGAGCACTCATCATAAAAATGTTCGATGGAATTTCCCCTTCCTGGGTGCCCCCAGAGGAAGCCCCAGGATTTTGGTTCGCGCCAACAACTAACTGCTGCCCTTGGGGAAAAGGGTTTGTTAACACAACCTGGGAACTAGAATAACCCTGCTGGGATAACAAGCACTGAGCATCCTAAATTTTAGGGCAAAGGTGTGTGAGATGGTCTCCAGCACAAAGCTTGCATGGAAACTTCACTTTCTTTTTCTCCTTTTGATCCTCACCAACACGCTCGTTGGTTTTATTTGCATTTCCCTTCTCGTTCTTGCCCTTCTTCTTGTTATTTCGTCCCTTCTTCTTCCCATCGAATTGTTGATTTCCTTTGGGATCAGAAGTTTGGACAGCATTTATGGACAAAGACTGGGAAGGTGATGAATCAGCAGGCACAGCCTGACCAGAAGGAGCAGATTGTAAAGACAACTGCTGCAGTTGAGAAAGCAGGCTGGCTGCACCACTATTGACCGATCCGACAAGCCCGTCACCATGCGGACCAGGTTTAGTTTTTGATAAATCCAATTTGGAGCAAGGAGCATTGGGAAAATACTTATAAAGTACCCCAGACTGAGAATAGATCAGTTCCAGCTGTTGGGCCCTAAAAATGGCCTGCTCCTCAGAAAATACCCCAGATAGGGATACATCTTTTGAAATATCTGACTGCAGAGATTTCAAAAACCACTCGAGAAGGAATTCACCTGGAATATGGGCTTTGATAAGCCTCTTCCTTCTCCTCCATTCCTGAATGTGATCAGAGATGTGAGTTGCCTCATCCTGCTTAAAATTAGCCAGGAGTTCGGTCCCAGCCTCATATCTGACAGGCAACTGAAAATGGTTTAGAAATGTGACAGCCAGTTCTCCAAATGTGGCGAAACTGCCCCCAGTGAGCTCGATATACCATTTGGCATCATTTCCAGTTAGGGTGCGTTGAAATAATCTCAACCTAATCGAGTCATCGATCAGGGAGTTCGAAGAGCACCATAAGTGGAAAGTGGTGATGTGGTCCGCCGGATCCTCTCCATTCTTACCTTCAAACTTTGGAATGTCTGAAGGAAGTTTGGTTGGGACCGGAGGCCACCCCGGACTATAACGAATCGGGTCATTATTTAACTTCGACAAGTCTGGCAAGTTTAACATTGCCAAAAATGGTAAGCGAGGCGGAACCTGAGGGTTCCATCCTTGATGGGATGGATTCCTGACATTCTGAAAAGAATAGCTTGGATTTGATGAGGCACCAGGCTGCCAGAAAGGACTCGTAGAAAACGGAGAAGAACCTCCTCCCCACGCCGAGTTACCAAAGCCCAGACCAGTTCCCCCCGCTGAAGTATTGATTGAAGAGGAAAGCCCCTGGTAGGGGTTCCAAGCATTAGACAGAGGAGAAAAAGACTGATAAGCACTTGATGAAGGGAAAGAAGCATTCCCTTGATGACCTGCGTAAAACTGATTCCCTGCCCCCGCTGTAGTAAAGATAGGATTCCATCCCGTAAAAGTAGTCGAACTTTGCCCCCCAGACCAAGGGTTGAAACTCTGGGTCTGGGACGTAAACAGAAACGACCCTAAAGAAGGATTGGAACTAGGAATATGCCCAGTCCCAAAGGGGAAACCCTGAAACGAAGCTGATCCACTAGCCATGTTAGACATGGGCGTAGATCCAGCTGCACCAGCGGAAAAGGAAAAAGAGGGATTCCCACTAAAGGGCATCCCTGAACAGAAGGGACCAGAATTAGACATGTGTAGCTGGTGAACTTGATCATGGCCATCGAAAGATAAGAATGATACGGATCCGACGGTCTCTCAGGCTCCGGCGATGTCTTGGACATGACGGATAATCGGGAGGAAGAGGAGGATGGATTTTGTAGCGGGAGGCTCGGAAAGTATGTCCTCGATACGAAAATCTTCTTCTGAGGAAATAAAACTTCGCGAGTGAGCGAACGCTCCTCTGGGACCGACACAGAATCAACTCAAACCTTGGACCACTTTGTGGAGGTCTCTCCCACCGGCGTTCAAACGCCACAGGGTGGTAACCACCTGCTAAATCACTCCTACGCCTTCTCGAAGAAGGCTCTGGACTCTCGGGAGATAACCCCCGGATTCTCCTCGATCGTCGAGGCGCTTGATCAGCCACTTTTATAGATTTTTAAATTAGACTCAAAAAAGTGAAAATATAGGCAAGCTAGGAGCAAAGAGCACTCACTAAAATAAAAATCCCTGAGATACTGTCAAGCAAACAGCCTCCAATTATTTCCGCTCCGGGTGATGAGGACCGGACACCAAAATACAGGAAAGCGAAGTATAGGACCTCCCGAAAGCAGTCTGGGATGATTAGGGCTCAGAACAACTAGCGAAGGTATCAGAAACAGTTACGCCGACCTCCTGACGACAGCCTTTGCCGGCTCAAGCACCCAAGCTTCGCAAGGGCACCCCCCAGAAGTACTGTTGAAAGTGATGCGACGTCTGCCTCAAGTACCACGGGTATTCCCCCACGCAGTCACCTATGTGGAACTTAGGAGTGGCAACTATGGGCACCAATCCATGTCAGAAGCCAGGCAGAACGGTCTTGAGGTTAGATTCAGCTAATCAAAGAGGGGGTATCTCTCTTCTCAGCCTTCACTTCCCCTCGTGCTTGACTCTTTGGAGGAGAGCTTTCCTGGTCCACCTAACGGAGTTGGATTTCGCTCAATTAATCAACTTCTATGTTTTTTTTGAGCGGCCTTGGAGAGTTAACTCTCCACTCACCTAATCCAAGGCCCTACAACCTAGCTCGTTGGTGATTGACACTTAGAAAACTTGCTAGTTGATTTTAGATTAAATCGCTTATTTTAATGGTTGTTTTGTTAAGTCACAAGGATATGGAGATGAAACTTATGGTGTTTTGACGCAAAAGAAATTAATAAAAACATAACTACATGCAAATGCAGTTCTTTGTCTTTCGATGAAGAGCAATCTCTATACAGGTTCTACGAGACTAAAAATTGTATTTTTTCTTTTCAAATAGCAAACTCACACTCACAAAAACTAAGAAATTGACTAAATTATTAAATGCACCTAATGCAAATCACTACAAGCATGTAAATCCTAAGATGCAAATCTCTTAAAGCAGAGTGAAATTCCTAAAAATTACTTCAGTTTTAACTCCTCTTTGGTTTTACTTGAAAAAAACTAGATTAAATCAAAGAACTCACAAAAGCTAAGACACTAAGAACACCAAAAACAAGAAGAAGAAATCAAATGACAACTCCTCCTCACGATCGAGCCAAAACTAAAGCGAAACCTCACAAAAGCTTCAAAAGTTATAGCAAACGAAAATGAAAATGCAGCAAAAAAAGCAAATAACAAGTGAAAATGTTTTTTAAACGCTGAAATGAAAAACAAAAGCAAAGCAAATGTTTTTTGAGCTTTTTAGTTTTATAAAGCAAGAGCTCTAAAAGACCAAGCACAAACTATCAAAATCCAAACCAAACAAGACTGAATTTCAAGCATAAACTTCAACAATGCTCCCAAACCTTATAAGGCTAACAGTAGCAAGATCAATAAGAGCAAAAAGAAGACCAGAAAACTCAGCCACTCAGCCTAGACAAATAGTGCAAAACTCGTCGCAAACAAAGACTCCAAAGAAGCAAGAAAAGCTCTTCAAAAGTTGCAACAAAACCTAGCCTATGGAACTCAAGAAAACCAATAAAAAATGAAGCAAAAATCGCAATGCAAAGCACAACACAAAGATAGGAGCGAGTAAGTGAGAAAAATCTCTCTGTTCTGATAAAGCAGAACAGCGAAGAATGCTCAGAAAGCGATCTTGGAACTCAATCCAGAAGTGCCAGCACCAACAACAACACTTTTCCAAAAAGACTAGTTTTCAATCAAACGAAAGAGAGAAAAGACTTGAAACCACTTCCTTCACAATCCAGAGAGTACAGAGACACTGTAGGAACAGGTCTCCACAGCCAGAAAGGACCAAAAAGTCAAGAAACTCAAAAATTCAAAATCTGCCTAGGTATACACTACTTCACAGTTATGCAACCAGCGTGCATACGCGTCTGTTCTAAGGGAAACTCGCGTATACGCGGGTCCCTTTAGACTTATGTTGGAATACGTAACAAGCAGATTGGGAGAGTCCAATCACAGAGTTAACATCATTTCAACCAACTTTGGGATTCTAGGATCTAGCCCTCCTGAATCGGGAGAGGGATCTCTCCAATATGTACAAAGATGGATATTGTCTTTGAAAAGCTTAAGGTAATGATATTAGGCTAGTTATGAAGGCCAAGGGTTTTGTTTTGTTTTGGATGGTTGAACATGAATTCTTTGTCACGGGAGCGGAAAGATCTATATGCAAATAGGTTAAAGGTGAGAATTTGTAAGTAGCAAAGAAAGCTTTGATTCTAAAAGAAAGATGATGGCAAGTTTTCAATCCATTGGGCTATGGAGTCATAAGGGAATTTAATTGAAACATCCAGGTTCAAGAGTAATCTATGGGGCAAGTCATCTAGGCCTAAGGATCTCTTTGAAGTTTGATTTATGGAATGGGGTGATACAATAAGAAAGGGAATTAACAGATGCAGAACAAAGAGCAGCCCAGGATCTGGTAAGTACTTTGAAACTAGCCAGCCTTTGACCAGGCACTTAAGAAAAACATAGAAGCAAACTAGGATCCGGTAAGTACTTTGAAACTAGCCAGCCTTTGATACACTTCTAATAGAACACAAATTAAAAACAAAGGGAAACTTGAAGGCAACCTTTGGAGCAGAGACTAGCGGGCAGGGCTCACCTTTCTCCTCATCTTAGTTCTCCTTTACTCAGTTACTTCCAAGACAATCACCAAGATAACACATAATGGCCCAAGATCTGATAAGTACTTCGAAACTAGTCAGCTTTTGACACATTCTAAGGGAAACAGACAAATAGTTGAGCAAACAAGAAAGGGACTCAGGGCTAACCTTTGATTTTCTCGATTCATTCCTTACACAACATATATGAAAGTAACATTTAAAAATAACATTCAACAGTGACGAAAAGATGAGGGAACGCCAGCATCTCTGTGCTTAGACTGAATTAAATCATTTCTAAATAACACAATAAGAAGAAAACATTGGGATAAAGATTTTTCAGCCAGAGAAGGTCACTGGTGTACAGCAAACTCTAACACTGTTTAAACTGTTCTTTATAGTAGAAGATGAAACAAATTGAAAACATAAATAAAATGACAAGTTACAGTGAGAATAACATCACCATCGGCATAGACCAGGATCCCATCAATCAACTTGTATTGATTTCTTCAAACCGGTTACAATCTTCAAATCCAGTGTTTTAATCCATCTCTTTTCACAATCTAACCTATCTGTTACAAGCAGAGCTCCAAGAGCCCATGAAACCACTATTTACAGTCAAGAGTTTTCCACTCAGAAATAGCTACAGCGCTTCAGCAATTACGTTGACAACCAACTAATCCAACCCCTCACTCATCTTCTATTGAAGTATTTATAGAAGGATGAGGAGGTGAGATCTGATTAAAAGATCTCAAACACAATTAATGCAGAATTAATGTATTCCTGACCCCGAGAGGTTCGATGAAGAAATTCTACAGGTGTTACATTGCATTAATGTGTTTATACTTAAGAATTAAGCTCGAAGAGAGCTTATATTGACCTTTGAGGCTTTGCGTACTGTTAGGGTTACTATGCATACATTCTGTCGTTGAAATCTGGTGCAGTAATAACTTCTTTGGTTGTTCGATGCATAATATCTGATCCTGTTCAATAAATTCATCTTCTGTTTGAGCTTTCTGAGGCAATAGGTGGCACTGTGGTGGTTGAGGAATCAATTCACCTCGAAGTGTGGCGGTGGAGGCGATCTGTCTGCCGAACACTTTTAGGTTTTGCTTTAATCCGTGTTCTGAGCCGGGGATTAGGCTTTTGATAACCGTCTTAGCCGTAATCCCCGCCAATCTTCTCACAGAACCACTGCTCTGGTTCATTCTATCTTTAATCCAATACTCTTTCTCTGCACTGATATTGGCAGCCTTCTTCAAGCTTTGCAGGGACGTGCGGCAACCAAAGCTCATGAAACTTTGTAGATGTATTTGTTCTTCTCCGTATGATCGATTTCCTGGACAAATCGGAAGGATTGGAGTCGTCACCCTCATCCTTTAGATTTCGTAGAATACGAAGGAGAAACCTTTGAAAACCTGCAAAAAACAAGAAAAATGAGGAAATCCTGCGTTATATGGACAGACTGCATCGGAGGGCGTGCGGGTGGATGGAGAGATCGGGACCGTTGATCGTATTGCGATCAACGATTGGGAGCAAATCAGACGGTCAACGAGGAGGAAAATGGACCGTATAATGGAATCGGGAGAGGAGATGCAGACCGTCGATCTACAAAGATCGACGACGGGGATTGGGTTTTAAACGCGCCGGGGCAAATTTAACGGACGAGTGAATTGGTTAAAGGGCGAGCGGGAAAGGTGATCGGGGACCGTCGGATGGGAGGGCCCAGATCCGACGGCGGGGATGAATCCCGCTGCATGGCCACAGGACGAGGTTTAACGCGCGGGGAAAAGACTCGGAATGGCGGTTTTGGGGGTGAGGTGGAGAACACGTGTCGGCCAGCGGGTGGGATCGCTGGCCGACGGCACAAAACCGCGTCCGGACGAAAGGTGGTGCGGGCACGAAACAGGCTGGTATGAAAAACAGCGCGGCGAGAAGGGGGGGGGGGTCCACCAGATGACGGGACACTCCGCACCGTTGATCCGTGGGACAGATCGACGGCGGAGTTTAAACATGATTTTTCATTGGTAAAAAATAAAATAAACCCGACCTCACTTTTTACAAAGGTTTTTAACGTTTTTGGGTGATAAATTATTTCTGGGGGTTAAGCGCCCTGCGGACTTCTGCACACGGTTCCGGCGTCGGGGCATATGGATGGAGAGAAAGTAGGGGCTTAGCCTGAGGGGAAAAAGCCCAACGCATAGAAAATGTATGTTTTCCATGGTTTTTGAATGATTTTTGCAAAAAGGAGAAAGGTTCCGATAGGTTAAAAGTAGGTTTTAACCTTAGGAAATGAGATCAATGGAGGAATAAGGGACATAAAAGGGTTTGATGGGGTTTTTTATGGATGAAAGGAGAGTTGAGGAAACGAAGGAAAGGTGAAAGAAGGGGAGAGGGAAAAGGAGGAGGATGCAGCAATATTTGATCAGGATTTTCATGGATCATCAGAAACAGAGAGGAGGAAAAGTATGTAGAATCACCAGTAGTTTGGACTCTTACTAACAGACTTCAAGTACCAACAATTTTCAGGTTTAAACTTGTTTCTTGAAGGCTGCACAGAACATTTAGCCACCAACTGCCATAATTGAAAAATATAGGTGGCTAACAGTGGCTCCACTTGGGGATGGTGCCTTCTTGAAGGCATCAAGAATTCAGACTTGATTTCTCTGGGATGCTGACTGGTATCTGGCCCATCACTTGCTCTTGCTTTCCTACAACTTCATGTCAGTTATGAAAGAAAGATGAATTTCATCAATACAACTTCTACCTACCCCAATCCTACTGATCTAACATTTTTTCTTCATCAGAGTGCACTTGGATTGGCAAACTCTTAACACAACATTTTATTCTTTTTGAAAATAGTAAAACTAATCTACTTCTACTCCTTATTTCTCCTTGAACTCAGTTTAAACAGTTGAGCTCAGATGTTTCTCTACCTATTCTACTGTTTGTTGGGATTAAACAGTCCAACAAACTTTCATTCTCTAAATTCTACAACAGAAATTTAAAAATAGCCAAGCCAAGATTGAACTGTTTGACTTGCTATGATCTATGGCATAAAGACAAGCTGCACATAGATTATTATTTGCAGAAAATTTAAAATCAAATCAGAAGGCTTAAGATCTGAAAGTTTCTTGTCATGGCCTTCTCTCATATTCACAGCTCTGTTCTTTCTTTTCAGTGAGCTATCTTTGCTTCTCTTCTGGTTCGAGTTTTGAGTGAATTAGAACCAGGTCTTTTCTCTTTGATTCAGATATTGGAGTAGTTTTGAGTCAGTCCTTTGGAAACTTTGGTTCAGATTTTGAGTCTGTTTGAACCTTAATTTCTACCCTACTCTATCTACTGATAAGCCAAGATTGAACTGTTTGGCAAATCGAATTTGCTACCCTATCAGCAGAAAATTGAAAGCTAATCGGTCAAGATTAAACAGTTTGACCAATTAGAAGTGTGTTTCGAGGAGTGGCATTTAGGCTTGCACACTTTCAGATTCATTTCTCTTTTTGGCATGGGGCCTTGCCCTTTTTGTTTTTTAATTCTGCCCTCTTTTCTTTCTTTCTTTGTTTTTTTGTATTTTTTTTTTTGATTTTTCATAACTTTAAATGCAATGGTGGATGAAATGTTTACAGTGGAAAAAGGTGAAAAGACTTCAAACATGAAATAATTCTTAAGAAAGATAATGCTTAAGCGTCCTGCCATTGACAGGACCCCCAAGAAATTCTGCTCCATTCAGTTCTTGTAAGAAGAATGCATTGTTTCCAGCAACTGAATGAATGGAGTAAGGGCCAAGCCATAGATTGTCAAATTTACCATGCTTTCCCTTGTCTTCCCTTTTGGAGTCCCACTTTAAAACTTTGTCCCCAACTTTGAAATTACTGGCCTTTGTTCTCTTGTCAAATATCTTCTTGATATTGTCTTGCTTCTGTAATGCTTTGTGGTACACTTCCTCTCTGGTTTGCTGAAGATGGATGGTCTGATTTATCCTTCTGATTATGTCATTCTCTTCACTCTGCAACTCTTGAATTAACTTCATAACTGGTACACCAAGGCTGTTAGGAAAAATTGCATCTGTGCCGTATACAAGCTAGAAGGGTGACATACCAATGGATTTCTTTAATGTTAATCTGTCAGCCCAAAGTGCATGAACCAGCTTTGTGTGCCAAGACTTCTTATTGCCTTCCAACAGTTTCTTTATTATGTTCACTAAGCTTTTGTTGGAAGACTCTGCAAGTCCATTACCTTGAGGGTAATAAGTTGTGGAGTGCCCCAATGTTATTTTATACTTATGACAGAATTCAACCATTTTCTTTGATCCAAATGCTGCTGCATTATCTGTAATGATCTTGGTAGGACAGCCAAATCTGGAAAGGATATTGGTTTCTATGAATTTTATGATAACTGAATCATTGGCCTGTCTACAAGGAATGGCTTCTATCCACTTAGTGAAATAGTCTGTGGCAGTGAGGATCCACCGGTGTTGAGCAGAAGATGATGGATGGATTTCTCCTATGAAGTCAAGTCCCCACTGTTGAAAAGGGGCTTCAACAGTAATTGGATGCAGAGGAAGTGGTAGTAATTTTCTCTTGCCCTCAAACAATTGGCATTTATGGCAAGTGGTTGTTAGTTTATGTACATCAGGAAAAAGAGTGGGCCAATAGAAACCAGCCCTCAAAATTTTGTTGGCTGTTGACTTCCAGTACAAATGGCCTCCACACTCTCCTTCATGGAATTCCTGCTTAATCTTTTCTGCATCAAACTCAGGCAAACATTTAAGCAATACACCACTAGCATTTTTCCAATAAAGACATTTATCAATAATGCAATAGTTTACAGCTTTTAACTTTAGGAATCTTGCCTTTGTTTTAGATAAACCAGGAGGTGTATTTAAATTGAGCAAAACATAAACAATATCAGTATACCAAGGAGAATTCGCAAAATAATCTTCAATAATGGGAGTTGAGAATTATTCTTGGTCATCCAAAGCATTAATCATATTAATATCAAGAACTTCACAATTTGATTCAACCATTAACTTAGCTAGACCCTGACCTTTGATGAGCTTAGTGGGTTTAATCTCTAAATCATATTCAAGAATAACAGCAATCCACTTACCTCTTTTACCATCTGGATCCTGGGTTAGAATGTCCCTTACAACTGAATTTGGGACAAAGGCAATAATATGTGAGTGAAGGATGTATACCCTGAAGTCTTTTAAAGCTTTTACCAAAGCAAAAGCCTGTTTTTCCATAATGTTATACCTCAAAGGGGCATCCCTCAATGCCTTACTAAAGAACGCAATGGGCTGCTCTTGTCCTTGTGGATTTTTCCGTAAAAGGACAACAGCTATAGTATGTTCTGATGCAAATGAGAAAATATAAAAATCTTTTGAGAAATCCGGACTTATGAGAACTGGTGTTTTGGTTAACGCTTGTTTAACCAGTTCAAAAGATGTCTTTGCTTCTGCGGTCCATTTTACCCCTTGCTCCTTCTTCAACATGTTTGTGATATTTCTAAGGAGCTCAGCCAAGTTGGGGATGAACCTTCTCAAAAAGTTTATCTTTCCGATGAAAGACTGCAACTCTTTGATATTCCGAGGATGAAAGATTTGCAATATGGCCTCAATCCTCATGGGATCTATCTTTATGCCCTGCTCTGAAATGATATGCCCAAGCAGCTTACCTTCTTGGAGACCAAATAATGTCTTCTTGGGGTTCAAAGATATCCCAAACCTTCTGCACTTCTCGAAAACTTTCCTCAAATGTTCTAAGTGTTCTTCATCCGTTTTTGAAAACACAGTTACATCATCAAGATAGATAATGATGAAGAAGCCTAATTCTTCCGAGAATGCTATGTCCATGGCTCTTTGAAAGGTTGCTCCAGCATTCATTAAACCAAAAGGCATTTTCACATACATGAAAGTGCCCCAAGGTGTAGTAAAAGCTGTCTTTAATTGATCATCAGGGTGGACTAGGACTTGGTTATACCCTGAATAGCCATCCAGCAAAGAAATTCTTTTAGACCCTACCACCCTTTGCAAAATATGATCCATCTTGGGCAAAGGGTAGTTATCCTTTAATGAAGCTTTGTTTAAATTCCTGAAGTCTATACAAAGCCCGATTTCTCCAGTCTTTTTCCTAACTGACACCAGATTAGATACCCACTCAGAATATCTAATAGGGACAATAATACCAGCATCATGCATTTTCATAATTTCCTTCTTAACCAATGGCAACTGGACAGGGTTGATTCTGCGCAGTTTTTGTTTGAATGGTTTTTGGTTTTCTTTAAGAGGGATTTTGTGCTATATTATTTAAGTGTCATAGGACTTAAGATCTTCGTAACTCCATGCAAAAACATCAGAAAATTCTTTAAACAGCTCTAAGTATCTGAGTTTAATGTGAGCTGGTAAAGTTTTAGACAGTTTAATAAATCTCGGTTTTTCCTCACTGCCTATATTACATTCCTCTACTTCAGTTTCCACAGGTTCCAATTTTGGTTTGTTGGCCACATCATCAAAATCAAACAGTTCTTCTAGAGGGGTCAAACCCTTGGGCAGACTATCATCATTAGAATGCAGAGTTTCTATTTCTTCTGTTTGAGGTTTCGGACTTAATTCTGTTTGGCGCGTGGATGTGATAGTCTGAAGGTTTATATCTACCAGCTGTGGAGATGGCTCTTCTTCACCAAGAAAATTTTCTTCACTGCAGTCTGTATCATAGTCTGAATCTAAACTATGGGGTTCAAACTCATTTCTGAATTGCATGAAGTCTTCTATTTGTTTATCTCCATCAAATACCTGCCAATATTTCTTGTTATCTGGGATAGCTGGTCTGAATTTTATTTGAGAGGTGTCATCATACAGCATTGGGCAGGTTCTAGCAGCAAAGGCTAAATTGTGGGCAGCAATGTTTCTTTTCCTTGGGACAAAAGATAAGGTGTACTCGTCAAATGTTTTTAAAAGATCGATGACATCATTCCTGTAGGCTCTAAGTCTGGGGTGGTTTGCATTATACTCCCCATTGACTTGCCTAATGATTAATTCAGAATCCCCATATACATCGATTCTCTTGGCACCTAGTTTTTTCAAAAGATGTAAGCCTAAAAGAAGGGATTCATATTCTGCTATGTTGTTGGAACACTGAAAGTTTAATTTGCATGAGATACATTCTGTATGATTGTTTTCAGTGTTAGTGATCCAGACACCTGCACCTGCATTTGTTTTGGTGCATGACCCATCAAAATACATAGTCCAGAGAGGCAGATTTTCAGTTTGATGAATGGACTTTGTATCATTTGATTCCTCAAGTTTTTCATCGGGTTGAGGACTGTCTCCCTGACTGTCAAGTTTTGAGCTTAAAGGATTGATAACTTGGAGTTCCAGGTCTGTGTTAAGTTTGCTAGGATCTTCAGACACAATAGACCGTTTCGGCATTTCAATCTTGTGTTCCCCCTCTTTTATTTCAACCATCGATTCTATTAAAGCGATTTGTTCGGTGAGTGCTTCATCATTAAACATAATGAAAGAATCAAGGCTTGTGTTTATAGCATAGAGAGGGGAGTTTTGGGGCCGATCCTGACTTGTTACTGTGTACTGCATGTGGGATTCCCTATAAAGCTTCCTAGTCTGATTGAAAACAGGGATAGTTGCATAGGTCATGTCCATTTGCATGGTTCCCTGTAACTTAGCCCCCCAAGACCTTGATAAAAGCATTCCGTACTTCGGGGGGACATCAGCCACAACAACATCCATTACTAAACATTTGGCTGGAATTTGGGCTAAATTAACACAGAGATCTTTAATCAATCCAAGACACTTAACTCTGTTTGAGTCAAAAGAGTACAGATCTTTGTAAGGTCTGGTAATTTCAAGACCTAGGCTCTCCATTACAGCTCTTGGCATTAGGTTATGGGAAGCACCTGAGTCATGCATAGCATTATGCATAATTTTGTCATGAATGTTTAAGCTTACATAAAAGGGAGGGACAGGACCTTCTTGGAATTTTCCTTCAATCTTTGGACCGAAAATAAGCTCTGGTTGGTCATCACTAAGATTGAGGGTATCTTCGTTATCCTCTAGGTTTAAAGCCTTCAAAATTTTGGACCTATATACATGCTGGGCAGCTAACTCAGTCAAAGGAACAGAGATTTTGATCTTTGAGATTTCCTGTTCCAGGCTGAAAAGGTTTTGATTCTTCAGAGCATTGACTTCAGCCTTGTTTACTGCCACTTTATCAGCAAAAACAGCTTGCTGATTTGGTTTATCTACAGTTGAAATAGTTACTTTTGCAGGAGTACTAGCTGAGGTGCTAGTACTACTAGTGTTTTCACTCTGTTTTTCAATATTTTGAGTGTCTTTCTCTTTATCATCACCAGAATCAACAGCCACCGTTTTGTCTTTTTGTTTGATTGTTCTAGACTTGGTTGTAGCGCTGTTTTGAGAAGGTTTGTCAGAGGTTTTATTGTTGGGGGTTCGTTGATTAGATTTACTTCTGAGTTCATACTCCTTAAAAGGCTCTATGACGGCGTTCTCCATGTTTTGATAATAATTCTGCTTATCATCTCTTCTGTCATCATAAGGTGTATAAAGGCCTTGTTTATTATCATAATGAACCTCAAAGTCATCATCATCTACCCCAAACAAGTTTATATCATCTTCCTCTGTTATCTGATCCGTTTGTTCAACCTCACTTAAAAAGTTCTGATGAAAGGGAGGAATGATCTGCTGATCATCTTCCCTGGGTCTGTTAGGAGGCTGATTTCTTCTAAGATTCTGAGTCTGGTTTTGATTTCTGTTTTGAGGAGCGTTTTGATTTAGACTTGCTTGTGCTCTCTCTAGAATGCTCATTTTCTTCATCATTTCTTCCATCATTCTTTCCATCTTTGAGCTTGAAGTAGAAGGGGTGGGTTCCTCCCTAAAATAAACTCTCTTTTCAGCTTTCATCCTCGCTCTTTTCTCCATAAGGTTCACCTCCACAGAAAGAGCACCTCTTTGCATATCTTCAAGGGTTGCAAAGACTCTTTCTCTGAGTGAATATGTCATGTCTGGATCAAACCCTTCAGGAAATTTGTTTAAGGCTGATCCTTGAGGAGGTTTCAGTTCAGGGGAGAGTGCGTTATACACACTGTTGAATCTGGTACAATAAGCTTGTACACTTTCCCCAGGGTTCCTATGGAGATTGTTATAGTCAGCAAGGACTTGGAGAGGGTTTTTTCTTACTTCCCATTTGTTTAAAAATGTTTGATGGAAGGCTTGAAGGTCGTTAATGCTATGGGGGGTTAAACCTTTAAACCATTTTCTGACTTCTCCCCCCAAACTTTGAGCAAACAATCTGATTTTGACAGATTCATTATCAATTTCATTTCTGTCAAAGTAGTCATTCATCTTGTCCACATGTTGAGAGGCTGTTATGGTATTATTAGCATCATATAATGGAATTTTGGACTGATAGTCCTGTGGAAGATTGACTAATGGTACAGGAAGGACTAAGGGAGCATACCATGCTGCCATGATATGTGGTGGGGGTGGGTTTACAAGTGGAGGTGTGGGTTAAAGTGGAGTGGTTTGAACAGTGGATGAGGGATGGACAGAAGTGGATGGAACAGTAGTAGATCTCTGAGCGGATCTCGGGTGAGAGACACCTAGATTATGTAAGAAATGTAAATCCGGAGGTGTTGATTCTCTATTCCCAAGAGTCCCACTGGTTTCGGGAGATGAAAGGGTAGGCTCAGAATCTAACTGATCTAAATCACCGAATGACCTAGTTCTGAACGGGTTTAATAAGTCAATTTGTGATTCATGAAGAGCTGAAAGGTTCTCAGGGACTGAATTGGCTCTTAGGGGTGGTCTGAAGATAGTTGAAGATTGTATCCTAGGAGACCTCCTAAGAATTCTTTCTGGGTTGTCAACTATTTCAGGAGGATCGGGGTCAGGATGGGCTCTGGTGTGAATCTTTTTAGTAGCCACAATGTTTATCTATTTAGACCCAACTTTAAACAAGAGAGGCTTAACCAGGTATGACAATCTTTAGATGGTTAACTAATCCTGTTTTCTCAACTCACATCCTACAGTCTTCTAACTGAGTTTGAAGGATTTAATAATGATAAGGGTTCTTCCCAATGGAGTCTTTAAGGTCTGCTCAGGATGGTGGAGTCGCCAGGTGGAAGGTTCAGAGCGTTTTCACAGAAGTACACTGTCCACCTCAGTGTTTGTGGAACATTCCTTTTCAAGGATATCTCAAAATATGACAACTCTAACCAGAGATTGACTGGGAGGGCATTCACCAGATACGTCACCCCCAAAAGAGGATGAGATCCAGAGGCTACCTGGCCCTTTCCAGACTCTGTCTAAGAGTATAGGGTTAAACACATCAAAGACGTATACAGGTATCAAAACTTGTGTTTTACTACCAATCTAAAATGTTTTTGGTATTTTCTGAATTGTTTATATTTGTGGTTTAAAAGAATGTCCTAGCTTTGCCTCAAAACTTAGCTACGGTTAAGAAACAAAGACAGTCTATCCTTGCGGCTTAGCTAGCTGATTTCCCAAGGTTAGATAAAAACTTTAAAGAACCCTAGGATTGACCTAGTTTGTCACTGATTCAAACAAGTTTTATCATGATTACCATTCTTTGGTAGTGCTCGGAAAGGCTGCTTATGACTCTCAAGGTGTTATATGAAGATTCTGGGTTTGTACCACAAGCTTCTCATGAATAGATTTGAAATATATTTAAATGCGAACGATTCTAAGTTTGTTCCCCAGTGGAGTCGCCAGAAATGTTAGGTCTCTGTAACAAGCAAGATTGGCAAAGTCCGATCACAGAGTTAACATCATTTCAACCAACTTTGGGATTCTAGGATCTAGCCCTCCTGAATCCGGAGAGGGATCTCTCCAATATGTACAAAGATGGATATTGTCTTTGAGGTTTAGGGTGATGGTATTAGGCTAGTTATGAAGGCCAAGGGTTTTGTTTGGTTTTCTCAGATGGTTGAACATAGTTGCTGTCTGAGACGGAAAGATCTATATGCAAATAGGTTCAAAGGTGAGAAGTTGCAAGTGAACAAAATAAACTTTGATTCTAAAGAAAAGTGATGGCAAGTTTTCAATCCATTGGGCTATGGAGTCATAAGGGAATTTAATTGAAACAACCAGGTTCAAGAGTAATCTATGGGGCAAGTCATCTAGGCCTAAGGATCTCTTTTGAAGTTTGATTTATGGAATGGGGTGATACAAAAAGAAAGGGAATTAACAGATGCAGAACAAAGAGCAGCCCAGGATCTGGTAAGTACTTTGAAACTAGCCAGCCTTTGACCAGGCACTTAAGGAAAACATAGAAGCAAACTAGGATCTGGTAAGTACTTTGAAACTATCCAGCCTTTGATACACTTCTAATAGAACACAGATAAAAAAACAAAGGGAAACTTGAAGGCAACCTTTGGAGCAGAGACTAGCGGGCAGGGCTCACCTTTCTCCTCATCTTAGTTCTCCTTTACTTAGTTTCTTCCAAGACAATCACCAAGATAACACAGAATGGCCCAAGATCTGATAAGTACTTCGAAACTAGTCAGCTTTTGACACATCCTAAGGGAAACAGACAAATAGTTGAGAAAACAAGAAAGGGACTCAGGGCTAACCTTTGATTTCCTCAATTCATTCCTTACACAACATATATGAAAGTAACATTTAAAAACAACATTCAGCAGTGACTGAAAGATGAGGGAACGCCAGCATCTCTGTACTTAGACTGAATTAAATCATTTCTAAATCACACAATAAGAAGAAAACATTGGGATAAATATTTTTCAGCCAGAGAAGGTCACTGGTGTACAGCAAACTCTAACACTGTTTAAACTGTTCTTTATAGTGGAAAATGAAACAAATTGAAAACAGAAATAAAATGACAAGTTACAGTGAGAATAACATCACCATCGGCATAGACCAGGATCCCATAAATCAGCTTGTATTGATTGCTTCAAACCGGTTACAATCTTCACATCCAATGTTTTAATTCACCTCTCTTCACAACCTAATCTATCTGTTACAAGCAGAGCTCCAAGGGCCCATGAAACCACTATTTACAGTCAAGAGTTTCCACTCAGAAATAGCTACTGCGCTTCAGCAATTACATTGACAACCGACTAATCCAACCCCTCACTCATCTTCTATTGAAGTATTTATAGAAGGATGAGGAGGTGAGATCTGATTAAAAGATCTCAAATACAATCAATGCGGAATTAATGTCTTCCTGACCCCGTGAGGTTCGATGAAGAAATTCTACAGGTGTTATATTGCATTAATGCGTTTATACTTAAGAAGTAAGCTCGAAGAGAGCTTATATTGACCTTTGAGGCTCTGCGTACTGCTAGGGTTACTCTGCAAACATTCTGTCGTTGAAATCTGGTGCAGTAATAACTTCTTTGGTTGTTCGAGGCATAATATCTGATCCTGTTCAATAAATTCATCCTCTAATTGAGCTTTCTGAGGCAATAGGTGGCACTGTGGTGGTTGAGGAATCAATTCGCCTCGAAGTATGGCGGTGGAGGCGATCTGTATGCCGAACACTTTTAGGTTTTGCTTTAATCCGTGTTCTGAGCCGGGGATTAGGCTTTTGATAACCGTCTTAGCCGTAATCCCTGCCAATCTTCTCACAAAACCACTGCTCTGGTTCATTCTATCTTTAATCTGATACTCTTTCTCTGCTCTGATACTGGCGGCCTTCTTCAAGCTTTGCAGGGACGTGCGGCAACCAAAGCTCATGAAACTTTGTAGATATCTTCGTTCTTCTCCGTATGATCGATTCTCTAGACAAATCGGGAGGATTGGAGTCGTCACCCTCATCCTTTAGATTTCGTAGAATACGAAGGAGAAACCTTTGAAAACCTGCAAAAAACAAGAAAAATGAGGAAATCCTGCGTTATATGGACAGACTGCATCGGAGGGCGTGCGGGTGGATGGAGAGATCGGGACCGTTGATCGTATTGCGATCAACGGTTGGGAGCAAATCAAACGGTCAACGAGGAGGAAAATGGACCGTATAATGGAATCGGGAGAGGAGATGCAGACCGTCGATCTACAGAGATCGACGACGGGGATTGGGTTTTAAACGCGCCGGGGCAAATTTAACTAATTTATGAATCAGTTGTGGCGGGGCGAGCGGGAAAGGTGATCGGGGACCGCTGACAGAGGGCCCGCATCCGACGAAGCGGGATGAATCCCGCCCGCATGGCCACAGACGAAGCGACCGCGTGGAACGCTTGCAGAATGGCGCGTTTTGGGGGTCTTTTGGAGAAACACGTGTCGGCTGGCCGGGCGGGGACCGCCGGCCGACGGCACAAAACCGCGTCCGGACGAAAGGTGGTGCGGGGACAAAATGTAGGCCGGGTATGAAAAACAAGCGCGGCGAGAAGGGGGGTCCACCGTATGACGGACACTCCGCACCGTTGATCCGTGGGAGCGATCGACGGCGGGAGTTTAAACATGATTTTTCATTGGTAAAAATAAAATAAACCGAATTCTTACCTTTTTACAAAGGTTTTTAACGTTTTTGGGTGATAAATTATTTCTGGGGGTTAAGCGCCCTGCGGACTTCTGCACACGGTTCCGGCGTCGGGGCATATGGATGGAGAGAAAGTAGGGGCTTAGCCTGAGGGGAAAAAGCCCAACGCATAGAAAATGTATGTTTTCCATGGTTTTTGAATGATTTTTGCAAAAAGGAGAAAGGTTCTGATAGGTTAAAAGTAGGTTTTAACCTTAGGAAATGAGATCAATGGAGGAATAAGAGACATAAAAGGGTTTGATGGGGTTTTTTATGGATGAAAGGAGAGTTGAGGAAACGAAGGAAAGGTGAAAGAAGGGGAGAGGGAAAAGGAGGAGGATGCAGCAATATTTGATCAGGATTTTCATGGATCATCAGAAACAGAGAGGAGGAAAAGTATGTAGAATCACCAGTAGTTTGGACTCTTACCAACAGACTTCAAGTACCAACAATTTTCAGGTTTAAACTTGTTTCTTGAAGGCTGCACAGAACATTTAGCCACCAACTGCCATAATTGAAAAACATAGGTGGCTAACAAGACAAACCTGCGTGTATACGCGACTGTGTGCAGAAAAAAGCGCGTATGCAAAGGTAAATAATGAAAAAACAAAAAGAACAAGCCTGGAAAAGACACCAGGACTTCAGACTAACTACAAGAAAGTAAACTGGACTGCAAATGAAAGTTAAAACTACTGGAATCCTACCAAACAGCTAAAACAACCCAACAGGAGAATCACAAAAATGTGATCCCCAATGGAGTCGCCAGTTCTGTTTCGGGGAATTTCACCCTAGAGGTTCGTTGGGTTACAACCTCCACAGAGCAGGGGCATGCTACTTAACAGAGACTCACACAATCATGCACGTTCAGAAAAACTAAATAGAGTAGAATGAGAAAGTTACCCGTTGGTCCTACGGTTGAAGAAGATCCCGCAGGGTTCAAACCCCCAACAACCGTCCTTCCTTCTTAACCTGAAAGACAAGAAGAAACAAGCACAAAGGACTGGTTGTACATCATATATCTACTCTAAATGTCAGTGAGATTCATATAAAACATTAAATAAATCATAATCAATGCTTGTATAACAAATATTCTCATACATATAAGCATACACTAACATGTTTATTTCGGGAACAGCATGATACTTCTGTATTATAAATAGCATGTACAAAAGTAACGAGTGGAGAGATCACCTAATCCTTCCACGGCCTTCGAGCAGACCGTCGTCTGGATCTGTCCAGCCCTTGCCTCGCTAAGACTCCTTCCAAACTGGTGCATACGAGATGACATATAGGGAGATGAGCATCTCAAGGAAACAAGGGTTTCCTATAATGAAATGGGAAAGTGCAGGAGGCACGGGGAATCAGACTTGGATAGGGAATACCAACAGAGTATAATATCAATAATTCTCTCTCTCCCTTAGGCCATACACATGAGGGGTTTTATACTCCCTCCAAGTAGTTTCAACAGTTGGAAACAGTTGGCCACGTGCTGGGGTGGTTGAACTACCTGAGTAACCATCAACCCAGCCCGAAAATAGGGAATTTTTATATATTTTTTAATCATTTTTAATGGCATACGCGGAAAAGTGCAGCTGGACTCGCGTATACACGCGGAAAAGTACGGGCATAGTCGCGTATGGGGATTTTTACACTGTTTTTAAGTGAATTTGTCCAAGTCTGTAGGAATGGGTGCCCAAAACCATCAAAGCAATCATGAATCATATCAAGGTGAGAAATGATGCTATAACACCACCGGACCTTCCATTTTGGTTCTTGTGTGTTCAAAATGGAAGTTTCTGGGTTTTCTTCACAGAAATGTCGTGATTTCAGTTTTAATGAGGGAAATTGGCACAGTTGCAGGTTCGGGGGAACAATTCACAGTTTTACAGCTCAGGGAATGATCTTAGTGATAATATTTTAACACTAATCCAGTGAAAAAACACAGAACACAGAGTTTCTTTTGAAGTTCAGAGCGCAATAGAATAAATACCTGTTTTCGGAGGCAAACCGGGATTTAACAGGTATCAAGTGGTGGCAATAAGATGCTTGAACACTGGTCCGACGGAATTCTCGAGCGAAATTGGATAGAACAGTAATTTTCAGTAAAAATTTGAATTTCACAGTAGAAGGCGCAGTCGCTTTCAGCAATGAAAATGGCGGAAAAAACACGAAATTTGTTTTATTTACAAGTTAAAAGGGATTTTTATTTTTTCGAGGAATGACGTCATTTGAAGTACGGGATGACATGTGGCAGGGGTCAAGCGGTAAGCGGTAATTCCCGCACCGCTTATGGGCAATGGCGGTTTTAAACACGAGGGAAGCGATTCCATTAGGGAAGTGACACGTGGTCGGAGGACGGTTTCAAAACCACCGTGCCCCCGCGCGTTAATTTTCTGTCGAGGAACGACTAGCGGAATTGCTGTGGAGCGTTGATCTGCAGGCGGATGATCCGACGGTTATCAAGAAGGGAAGGTGACGGGAAAGTTAACATGCGGTTCCGATGTAATTAGTGTTTTAACTAATCATCCCGGGGGTGCTTTGATAGGCGGAAAAGTTGGTTATTAATTAATCCAGTTAATTAATTAATCCCATAGTTATAAAGGGTCGGGGTAAGAAACTTTGCGCGCGGGATCTCCAAAGTTAAGTTTTAATTAAACTTTGGTTTATTTTTGTTTTTGTTTTAAACATACGAATTATATGTTTAATGTTTTTCATATTTTTATTATATGATAATGAAATTAAATCAATTCAATTACCATAAGGGGCGGGACTATTAGATAATGATATATTTTAACCAAAGGGTGCATAATGTGGGTTTTTAATGAATAATTGGGAAATAAATACTTTGGTTAAACTTTATAATAAGATGGGTTTTTGGATATTTATATAGAAGAAATTATATATATAGGATAAGGTATTTTCACTAGGGAGTTAATAACTAGAGTCAAATGTTAATATGACAAAGGGACAAGGAAAACTCAAAATACTTTGCACATCTAAGAAAGTGAAGATTTCTGAAGTAAATGACATCATCTCAATTTCAACACTTCAACATAGAATAGTAA